>JAOEHI010049561.1:4947-16209 GCA_025447815.1 Percopsis transmontana | reverse complement strand
TAGGAGAGGGGACAGCGAACTACACTTACAGCGGAAAAAGTTCCCAGGTGTTGGCCGCTAATCCCCGCTCCCAAAGTTGACGAGTTTACTTTTGCAGCTAATCAAACGAATTTGGATCAAATAGAGTAAGAGATCGTTTATCGAAGCAATATTTACAACCTCTGTTTTGGATTTGACCCTGTACAACTACAATTTATGTCACTAAAAATTTAATGTGAGGGAACCCAACGGAACCTAAACAGTGTTTGGCTGAAAATGCCAGTTTGGGGTAGCAGTCATTTCACATAAAAAAATTAATACTCGAATTCCAAGATAGAAAATCGGAAACCTACAGTACCCAATGGACGAATATCTGAATAGTCGAATATTCGGGTCCAGCCCTACAAAATTTTGACTTTGGTTATTGCAAAGCAGAAAAGTAAATACAGAAAGAAGGTCATGTGTAAACTACACCAGCAGAATGCCAAATTCACTTTGAGGGCAAGTCTTAAAAATGCTGTACTGCTTCAGAGTTCACGAAGAAGACATGCTGCCTTCAAACGACTGAGGCTACGGGAGCCGTGTAGCTCAAACTTGGTAGTTGTGTCGGATCGAGGTCAGATCATGTTCCCACCACAAACGAACCGCTCCAGAGTTCGTTTGGGACCGGATCAAGACCACCTCCTCTCAAGGGTCTCGGTACAGTTACTTTGGTCCTCATCTGAGTGTGATTACTGTTTTCACACCTGCCCAAACGAATCGCACCAAGGGGGAAAGCGAACCAGAGTCCGATTTAACTAGACTAAAACGTGCTGGTGTGAAAACGTCCTAAGTATTTTTAATATCTCCTAATAAGACAGTTTGAAGTCAATCTGCAGATCGTCGCATGTAGACAATGCGGCTCTATATCATAGTCATGAATAGCTGGTATACAGTGTCACATTTAGTGACACCATGGTCGTTTCTGTGATGGTGTGCGACAGCTTACCTGCAAGGACTGGAGAGAGTCAGAGTTGGTGTCACAGTAGAGGATGATGTTATTGGCCATACTGAAGCTCTCGCGCACTCCCAGGTGGTAGAACAGCGAGGGTTGTCGAAACGCATCTGTCATCTCCACCACAGCAATGTCTGAGAAGCACAACATGGAGCAGCGAGTTGGAGTAACCAGGTTCAGAACAATAAGTACCTAGCAGATTGGCCTCACTCCTCATAACAAGCTGATTGGACTAATTAGTACAATCTTATTCTAATTAACACAGCTCTAGGTCTGTGAGGGTGATACCAATTTGTTTATCAGCTGGTGCTTGTTGCAAAACGTGGCTGCTTAGCGAGTGTGTTGATGGGGACAGGTAGGGAACAGCTGATTCTTTTGAAACCTATATCATCAAAAGTGCGTCACTCAGTTCAGCAGGACTTGCAGTACTGCATTGCAATGTTAATGAATAGCTTTCTGTACCGAGTCTCAATGGCATAGCTCCTGTCCTAGCCAGTGGTTTCACTCAAGTTTGAGCTAAATTAAAGTAGCCTACACAGCCTACACATTTTCAGGAAAGTGAAGTGAGTCTCACCCAAGCACCCAAGTCCCTCCTGCTATGGTGGCCAACCCTGGTACTGCAGTAAAATGCTGTTGGGGAAAAAAGCCTTTTTCCCCATTGATGGCCCATAGAAAACATGTGCCATGTAAAATGAATATAAACCTTGCTTGAATACTTCTTTGAACCCACTGACATTCATAGTATAAATATTTTTGTAAAGGTCCTGGGGCACAAGCATGGATTCGGACAGCTGGTAGGCACAGAAGACACTAATGTGCATGCTTGATGTCAGCCCCCAAAACACGTAAGTCAGGACATTTTAGGCCTAAGCTCCACCCAGTCTATGCTGCATTCGCTCTGGTGGCACTTTCCGATTAAATGAATGGCTGCCATTTTTAAGACAGACACCAATGGTATGGGTGCCGTATATGATAGAACTTTGCAGCACAGTTATTCGTAGCCTGAAGTTGGTTGCCCATTGCTCCTGAATTATGTTATAGTTACTGCCTTTATCATTTGCTAAATAATATTAGTAAATGATAACTAAAGAACACATACTGTACCATTATAGTTGGTGATCAGCTTTGTAAACACATTAGAAGTATGTTTTTGAGAAGCAACAGAATACAATTAAAAACTGATCCAGCTCCGATAATATTTTTATCGAGCGTCAGCGTAAGGACAAGATATTAAGGTACGGAGGTTGCAATCCACTTTAAACTCAGTTTGTGTCTGGAATTAGTGTTACATTGTTGTTATGGACTCAAAGAGGGCATGCCCCTCTCACACCTCAGTGCTGAGTGGCTTGCATTCCTCTCTACTCTACAACTGGTATTTCTCCTTCTCTTTTCAACATGCAATGTTTAATAATCTGGTCATTATGAATCTCTCCCTTTTTTCAATCTTGCACACCATCAAAACAATTTACCCAACTTTTGAAATTGAGGTGTGTTTAAATAAAACATAGAAAGCTTCAGAGCTGTGGTGCAAATTGCTGTCCCTGTGTCTGATAACACCACAAACAAGGTCAACCTGCTGGTTCTACTCCAGTAAATGACCCTGCGATACAGGGAGACCCAGAGATAATGTGACATCCTCCCCGTGTCAACAGAGGCTTTACAGTGAGCTTTAACACAACTGAGCTCTGACGCAGCTGACAAATCTCTCTCTAATTGTTCATTCCAAACCACTACACATTCTCAGATAGAGGCATGCAGGACTATTACACATCCAAACAGTTCAGTTAAGCCTAACATCTCAGGTACCATACCAAGTCGATGGGATCATCTGGGGCAAATGAGGCATCTCTAAGTTTCAAATCCGCATAACAGTCCACTTTAAGGCACAGTTTACCACAGAGACATTATATAAAAGAGACAGACCACTTCAAGAATCCTGAATAGAACTCTATGGGAAAGTCTGTAACGCCAAAGATGGCAGTTGATGCACATATCCCACCCCTCCCCCAAAAGAGCCAATCAATCGGGAAACCCATTAAGCCAATCGTGTGGTTGAACTGACCTTGCGCATGCATAGTAGAAGTAGAACTTGTTGGGAAAAAAGCTTTTTATTTTCAAAAACCGGTGACCATTGAAAGTGCAGTTATGGCTCTCTACCCATCTTGTCAAATAACTGCATGTAGGCATTACTAAGATGGCTGCCAAGTGGCCAGATTTGTCTATAAGGACTTTATTTACTATGGCAACTCGCTCTGGATAAGCACACACTGTTAATAAGCAGGATTCGGATAATAACAACACATTACATGGTCCCAACCTGAATGTTCTAATGTTATTCATGTTGGATAATGGCACAGGCATTTTGTTTGATCAACCGACCGTCAAATTAGCATTTTGTAACATTGTGTCAGATACCAGTCCCTGTGAGAGAGTGTGAGAAAATGCCCAGGCCACTGAAGACCCTTACACTAGCAGAATGCGTAGAAGTCTTAAAAAAGATAGAAAAGAGAGAAAGTTGGACATCAATCGCTGTCGGGTTGGGAGTAGATCGAAGTGTAATTTCCAAAAATGTTAAAGGTGCATGATGTTGAAATTTTATGCCATTTGTGTGCCGTTGCATCTGTAGCCAATATGACGCAAAAGCATTTATTCCAAAAATGTTAAAAAGGTGCATAATGTTAAATTTTTACGCCATTTGTGTGCATCTGTAGCCAATATGACGCAAAAGCATTTGTCCTTTACACAAAAAATAAAACTCCTTTACATTATTATATAAGCATACTGTATTGTGTACGGGCTGTTATTTGTAAAACTGCAGTAGGCTATAGGCTATATATAGATTTGTTGTAATGTTGGCACATTCTATGTATGCTAATACAGTGTAAAATTCTTAAATTTCAGCAAATTTCAACTGGTCCCGACCCTTAAGCAGAGTTGACTGTATCGAGAAATGCGTGTAATAATTCAAAACTGTGAATGTAATAGTTTTGAAAAGATTATGTGAACATTTGCTAAGTTAGCTGTAGATACATAGGGCCCACGTTTCCGGGTCAAGATGCAAGCCGAGGTGCATGGAGGAAGTTCACGACCCTGAATGAGCAGCCGCTCCCCTTGCACTGAAACATCAACAGATTTAACCAGGAAATTAAAAGGGGCTAACAAGGCTACGTTCTTAACAAAAAAAAATTTAAAAACGGAGAATTTGCTCCACGCCCAGGAACGTCAACAGGGGCTGTACAACAGGGGGCTAAGCTACATAATTTCTCACCGGGAGATAAAGTGCTTGTATTACTCCAATCCTCCAGCTCTTAACCATCCTCCAGCTCTTAACGTAGTGATAGGGGCGGGGCACGACAAATCTACCACATCAAATTGAAATTGTAGAGAGATGTAGTGCCCGCTCTAGTGACCACGGTGTCTGAGAGAGATGAGTTGAGGCCTGAGGTGCCAAAATCGAACCAATCAGTCTCACTCCAGTTAGATAACCACCTCTCGCAGGCACAAAGAGCAGATGTAGCAGCGCTACAACAGCGATTTTCTGACGTGTTCTCTCCCCTACCGAGACACACAACCATCATACAGCACCATATCAACACTGACCCGGAAGTGGTTACTGTATATGTACACACAACCCTATAGTCTTCCGGTGCATAAATACAAAATAATTAGGAAGGAATTAGCGGCGACGCTAAACATGGGAGTAATAGAAGAGTCGCACAGCCCCATTGTTCTGGTGGGAAAGAGTGATGGGACTATCAGGTTTTATGTTGACTATCGGCGGGTTGATGGGGTGTCACAGTTTGATGCCTACCCGATGCCCAGGGTCGACGAGCTTCTGAACTGGCTTGGCACAGCTCACTTTTATGACACTGGATTTTACCATATTGGCAGATTCCCATGTCTTTAGAGTCCAAGGAGAAAACAGCCTTCTCTACTCTGTTTGGGCTGTACCATTTTCGCACGCTCCCTTTTGGCTTGTTCGGAGCCCCCGCCACCTTCCAGCGTCTGATAGATCGGGTGCTGCGACTTCACGCTGCATTTGCTGCGGCCTACATTGATGATGTCATCATCCATGGTGACACCTGGGAGCAGCATGTGCAGGGGGTGGCCCCAGTGCTCGAATCCCTTAGGCAGGCGGGGCTCACGGCCAACCTGAAGAAGTGTGAGTTAGGACAGAGGGAGGTACGGTATCTGGTGTACCTCTTGGGTGGTGGGCAGGTGCAGCCTCCCTAGACCAAAAAGGAGGTGATGCAGTTCTTAGGGCTGGCTGGGTACTACAGGGAGTTAATTCAACCTCTGCTCGTACCATGCGCCCCTCCAGAATGAAGAAGGACACCAACGCGCGGATCACCCGTTGGTATCTGGCTTTCAGCCATGTTAGTTCAAGGTGATCCACAGGCCACTGTTTACCAAATAAACTGGCTTCTTTCGTTACTCGTTTCCAGAAATTTCGGTTCCATAAAGCCAATTCAACATTGTTCAAGCTCAGTTACTATGAAATCTTATGCTGGGAAACAAACCTGGGGCGGGGCAGGCTACTTGAGTTGTTGCTTAAACAGAGTTCCTCTAACACTGACCCGACACAATCTAAAATTACTCCAATAGAATGAACAGTTGAATCAAGTATAATTGCAAAAAAATATTTTGACCAGAATTTTTTTATTGCCATGTTAAAGGAAACCATGTTTAAAAATGTATTGGATAATGTTAACCAGACGCCCACATAATTTTTCTTTGTGGCGTGTTCGGAGTTACTGAAGTAAAACTAGCTAGCAAGGACCACAGGATGATTATTGTTTTCAAGTAGCAATCATCATTCAGTGAGTCTGATTTCATAATTTGTATGGTACTATTGAATAATGTGATTCAATTTGTGAAAGCACATACAGTCACCTTAGGCTACTTTTATTTTTTTGACAGCATAATATTATATAATGATGGTATTATGCACGTATTATGCTCATATCAAAAATATACGCATGTTAAATTTCAGAGCGTTGCTTGTCGGATTTAGAGGCAAGGTTGGTCTGGTTTTTCTAGTAACCTAGGCCTGTTATAAGTGTTTAGATAAACCTATTACAATGTGGAATACAGTAAATGGATCAGGCAAATGTGTACCGGTAGATCAGATTGTAGCCTATGCACTGGAAAACTACAGCTGCTGAAGTTATGTAGCCAACTAAACTTGTTCAGCAGACGGAAGCAGACAGAAAGAATCTCATTCTAACAAAAACAAGCAAACGTTAACAGCTGGCAGCTGTCAAGGGTTGCAGAGGTAGAATTCAATATTCCCTTACACAGTTTGGCATTTACTGCAACAGCACCCAAACATGCTTCTTGCTCTTCTAGTGGATAGGAAAGATGGTGGTTAGCATAAAGAGTGGAGAGTCGCCTCCACCCACTGGAGACACGACTGTAGTCTTTAAAGATGCCTCAAAGACAACCCCTGCAATTTCACCAGTTGGACATGAGCTCTGCTGGGTGAGAGACACTTATATGCATCATCATGGCTGAATCAAAGCAGACCTTAGGGATTGCTCAATATCTATATAGTTCATTTTGTTAGCTCAATGTCTCTCTGTCTCCCTCAATACCCTGCTTGGAGCTGAGAGCTCAGGAGAGCTCAGCATGCATCCCGGCTCAAAAAGAGAGACCCTTTAATGACTGTGGGTTGTCAAGAAAGGTTACCAGTCACCCACAGCAAGGTTTAGACAACAAGCACCATTTCCTCTATAAAGCTGCATATACTATAGCTGGAGGGAGGGGTTGAGAAGATCTGAAACAATGAGTGGGGAGAGAGGAATGAGAGCCAGGGGTGGTAGTGGCATGCGATCTCAGAATTTCACACCAAAACACCAAAACATTTTGTAACCAGTATTTTAACTACAAGGGGAATTTCAGACCAACCGAGTACCTTTTAATGTATGTGAAAATGTTATGTTTTGTATGTATTGCTAAAAATACTGTGCAGTGTCAGCAACATAAAGTACTAACACTGTGTGTGCACAGGCCAACAATGAGTACAATGTAATGCTGCCAAATAAGAATATGCGTAAACATATACAGTATGTTTAGCAACCATACACAGCGAGGTGTAACTATGGAGACTTCTACCTTGTAGCTCACCAAGTAATCCCTATAAACATTGTGAGCGAAGCTATCAGTGTGTGTCCCTGTATTTTCCCCCTGATCATCAGACAGGAACAAGGGAGGAAAATGCCAGTGAAGTAGTAAAAAGGAATTTCCTTGGAGCTCAGCCCACAAGTGAGATGGAACAAGACAGTGGAATTACTGTCTCTGATCTAGAGTGGACATCACTGTTTCCCCACACGTGAACATTTCCTCCCTGAAAGGAAAGCACAGAAGGACTGAGGTCTGTGTTCTAATGTTCTAACATTTAAAAAACAGAATTTGTTGTGTTTCTTTGGGTTGGATGTGTTGAGTTGGTCCCAGATGGATCTGAATGAAAATGAAACTGGTTTTCATACTTATTTGAAGGTTAAAAGGACACTTTGGTCACGTTATAGAGCCCAAGAACCCTAAAAAAAACACACAAAAAAAACCACAAATCCCAGCCCCAGCTCACACAGGCTGAAACTCATCATCACGGCATGTAAAAATGGCATATTGAATGCCATTTAAGTCAATATTAAATAAATATTAAATAATACTCCCTGGAAATAAAGTATTTTGAAAAACATTTTTTTAAATAAAAACCTGTGTTTATTTATATATTTATTGCCTCATTTATGTATTATAGGATTTATTTCATAGGCATATTTATTTAATATTGACTTAAATGGCATTCCATAATTACATTGAAAAATGCATTATTTGTGATTAAAATAATGGTTGTTGGTAATGTATTAGCAACCCCCACAGATGTAAGATTTTACTGCTTTCATGGGAACTCAGAACCCTCCATATGGGAGCTCAGCTTCCGCTGGCTCCCATATACAGAAACACATAAAACCTGGTTAGCACAAATTTTCATGTCTGTTTGTTAAACACAGAGCAACAATTGTACATATATATTTTATTACCGTTGGTTTATTAATCCATGGGCTATACCATCCATGAAACATGGTCATGATCACGGTAAAATGTACAATTGATTTGGCATTTGTGTGCCGGTGTCCCTGGCTGCCTGCGCATTCTTGACCCAATGGTTACAAACAACTAAAAGGCGCGTACTTGGCAAGTGCCCTTCAATGACGTCACACAAGAAAAACTACCATTCCTGGGCTTTGGAAGACTTTTATAAATAATCAACCCCACTCATATTAAATTTCATAATATATAGGATCATTTTAGAACTTGTGCGAATTCATCCAAGTCAGACAGACACAGTGAAATATTCCCTCTGTTAGCTAGTCGACTTGGAGGCTGTCCTTAGGTCTACTTCCCATCTAGATTCTTGGTGAGTGCCTCTGCATGTGTAAGAATGTGGAATAAGTTTTTGTGTCAAGTAAACAATATTTAAAGATAATTACTATAGACGCAAGCAGATTAAATAGAGTGAATGACCAGATATGGACCAAGGCCTTAATGCAGCTATCACAGAGCTGAATCACTCCTCTCACCTTCCAGCATTTGACACATTTGGGAGTGCCACTCTCACGGGCATAAGCTGCCAACATCCGCAACCGATCACTGCAGAACTATTGACAGCATTTGAAGTGCTTAGATCAACTTCCATGGCAACTATTTTAGCCTGTAGCTAGGAATGAGTATATTGGCTGTGTGGACGGTACACACTTGTTATACTTGTTTTAGGTATTTGAAGTATGTTGGATGAACTATTTATTTATGTTTGAGAAACTTAATTTCACAAGGCCTGGTTTGCACTTGCAGCTTTTTTCAACAACTCAACAACCTACAACTTTCCCTCCAAGGATCAATAATGTACCTATAATGTAATACTGTAAAAAAAAAATGTAAACTAGGAAGTCAAGTCAAGTTTATTTATATAGCCCTTAATCACATTACATTCTCAAAGGCTGCAACGGCCCACATTTCACATGGAAACAAACGACACCCCCTTCACCTATTCCTCCCATCAGGCAAGGAAAGAGGATCACAGAGGGAGGAATCCAACCCTTCCAGGATGGTTAGGATGCAATCAAGTGGGAAACAACAAAATACATTAAATAATATTTGTCACAATGTGTCCAGGCAAACAGAGAGTCATACATTGTATGAATTTAGTTGTGTAAGGGGCAGTCCAATGTATTAGTGATAGAAGCCACATGAGGATGTGTCCAGGGCTCCAATTTTGGTCAGATCTGTTCTCCATCCATAGCACCTGCAGCAATCTCCATTGCAGAGGCAGGAATGGTTGGTTATGGTTGTGCAGAAAGCCAGCCATTGTTGTCCATGTAGTGTCTAGGTCCATGGCAGCATCTCCACCTCGATGACACTCACAGAAAAGTGCTTAAGTCAAGGGCAGAATATGCATAAATGAAGAAACGCCCAGATTTGGAGGTTCTTTGTGACCTCTGATTGCTTCATCCTCACATCATTAGTGCCAACACATGTAACAATGCTAGAGTAGCTTGTGTTCGTCATGTGTTCCTGTTGCTCATGTCTATCCCTAGAGTTTGCCAGCACTCTAAGATTGGTCTCAACGTCAGGTGCTCTGGCCCTCTAGCTCTGACAGTGAGAAGCATACAAAAGCAGAAAGATATGTAGCGGAGAACAATAAAACCACTGATACTAATCAATAAGGTTACAGATTACTGGTTAAACTACAATATATACTGTAAAACTTCAAATAAAAGCCTAGTCCCAAATAGACACCTGTCCCTTTTACTGGCCTGGTGTAGCTACACGATTTGACAAATAAACGCCTGTCCAAATGCCTGGTCTGGTTTTGATAGAAGTTCTTTGGATGCATAGAGCTAGTTCTAAAATGCTTAGATTGCATATACAAATATGTTTAAACTTTTGTCAATATCGACATCGAAAATGTTAGATTGGTTAGATTCTCCACGATTGAATTGTTTAGTTAATTCTACGGAAACGAAGTATAATTAAATCAGATTCACCAGCATGGTACAGTAAATAGGAGAGACGGAAAAAAGGGGCGACTCCCTACATTTGAAGCAGTTATAAAGTCAGAATATGTCCATTCCACGATTGTTTATATTCCTTTAGTTCGTAAGGGTCCACCGATCAAAATAATCAAAATGGTTTTTCATAAAAATGAATCCAAGTTGTGAAATTTGTTATAATTTTTATAGAAGTAATATACTGGTTTAAATTATCAATTTGATAGTATTTCCCATCTTTGCTGAGAAATAGTTTTGGATAAAATTAATTAAAGGCCTGTCCCATATAGACGCCTGTCCCAAATATTGGCAGGGTCAGTTCAGTGACTGAAGCAAATAAAAGCCTTTTATAAGCTTCTATTTGAAGTTTTACGGATATACACTGTATATGGTATAATTGCATAATAGGTTGCATATAGGCAAGTCTTTCTAGCCTATAAAGTGATACAGGCTAGAAAGTGTGTATAGTGTGTGTATATACTGTATAGTGTTAAACAAGGATGGGCCATATCAAAAAACATTAACATGCTGAAATCCACTTTGACTAATTGATCTAATGCTTTCCCTCAGACCAGTAAGTAAGCACCAGCTCACTACAGCAGCACCAGCAGCCTTCAGTCTATTTCCTTCTGACCTTGTGCTCTCTAACCTCTGATGGGCAGCCAAACAGGCAGAGTAAATGGCCAGTTGGATAAACAACTTTAGTTAGGGTGTTGAGAATCTTCCATGGATGAATTCTCAGGCACTCACAACACTGTCAGGTAACGCCTGGTAATGTTGACACTGTGCACAAAGGGGACAGTGCCCACCGCAAAGCCTTTATATCTCTTAGAAAGGCTTATAAATGTATCTCTTAATATCTCCTATGCTTAAGTCTCTGATTTACATAGTTTTCCGTCCCCTGTGCTATAAATATAACTGCAAGGGTTACACTAATGTCAAATATTACATGGAGTATGTCCTGTGTCACATTTTTGGCATATCTGCAATGTTGCAATGCCCATTTTTTAACCAATACCAACATACAGTACAAATTGAGCATGCTGCTATCAATTTTCGCTATTTGCCTGTTGAATCAAAAATGTCCTCAGTCGCTCAGTCTGTCTCACCCATATTATTTTCCTAACAGACAGGACAAAGACATGCCACATGATCTCCTGAGAGAAAACGTGCACACAGATTTCTGAATGGACAACAGCTAGTACTGTATGTCAAGCTCTCAAGTAAGGTTCTGCAAGT
>JAOEHI010049550.1:0-20198 GCA_025447815.1 Percopsis transmontana | reverse complement strand
GCTTTAACTTTTTGAGATATCCTGCTAACACACCAAACTCCTTACTGAAGGAAATAAAGTTGACTTGATGTAAAGTTGACCGGCCCTACCACCGCACGGTGGGAACTCACCACGTTGAGAAGCATGATGATACAGAAGTTGATGCAAACAGCAGTTCCCGTGGTCGCCACCTGAGAGTTATTCCTGATGAGAGCCCAGCCGAAGGCCGCGAAGGTGCTGACGGTGATGACACGGTAAATGACAATGCCAAAGACCGCAGCGATCACCACCAGTATCTGGATGGAATATAAATATGGATAGGATAGTCTAGTGGTCTAGGTGTTAGTTTGAGGCCTGGAGTTGGACTACCTGTAAGCATCCTTGAGCAAGATGCCTAACCCCTATCTGCTCCATGTAATAGCAGCATGTACGGTAATTGTAAGGCGCTTTGGATAAAAGCCTCTGCTAAATGACCTAATTGTAATTTTTATTGTAAATTTAAAAAAAGCAATATAATATTATGCTGGTGGCTGATATAAATACTAATGTTATACTGTATGCAGCCGATTTGATAATCATTTGGTTTTGTAAATTAATTCTGGAGTAAGTTTATGTTAATTTGTAGTCCTTGGGATATTTGCTAAACAAACATCTGCCTATATTTTCAATGTAAATACGTTGTTGTTCATAGTACATGAAAACAATATTTTCCGTTCTTTTAACGTTTTATTAAGTATTGTGAACACAACATACAACAAGTAACAACAAGTACAACAGGAACACCACAAGTAAATAAGTTAACTGTATTGCGGTAATCGCATTTAACTGTGTAGTTAATGTCTACGTTATAAAATGTGGCTGCGCTAATTTTCTAATTCAACATCAACACCATCCCATGACATCATCTTTTGAACACTGAAGAAAAGATGGATGAAGGTGTATGGATTTATTCATAGGACTTACCATGAAGAAGATGCCGGAAGCTGAGACGATGAGGCGGCTGTATTTGTCAGTGAATGCTTGGTAAGGCTCAGGTTTTCCAGATATAGGATTCATTCTCTCCTTCTTGGAGTATTTAGCCTCAAACTGGGGACGGACTTCCTCCTGCAGCAAACAAGACACAACAAACTGGTGAGCCAAAGTCAGCTGAAAAAGCACAATTTTGTCTGTTATGAATGAAAAGGTACACTCCTCAATTACTGTAAGTTGTAGTACCCCAGATCCCCAAACTGACGCTCCAGCTCCCTGTTTTGTGATGTGTTTTTAAACAACTGCCAACAACATTTACTCTAGGAAGGGTAGAGAAAGGTGCAAGCCTAAGAGTTCTATAGGGGGAGGCCTGGAAAACACAAGTTAATCCACAGGAAAATGAGGATCATCAAAAGCTCTTAAAATGTGTAATGTAATGAAATTATAATTGCTTTGCGTGATTAGCAGTGCCTGTATTTTGTACATTTTCATAAAACTGTGGCAGAATGGCTTCTCTACAGTGTTTCAGGTATTTTAGACTTTTGCATGTGTTTTCATTTTAGTCAGGCAGTCAGTGAACTATGAGCGACGCTTTGTTTGTTTAGATTTGTTTGAAGTAGACTAATGACTTCAGAATTACGACCGCCTCTCTTCACCTATTAAATCTGATAAGGAAGTCGCTTCATTCAGTCTTGCAAACAGGGACTATGTCACTCTCCTGACTTGGATCAGACCACCTCATTTCAGAAAACCGTTTTTTTTCAGTCTCACCTCCTCCTCTTCCCAGTCGATGAGATCCCAGTCGTACGCAAGGACAGCTCTGCGCCTTTTCCAAAATTCCAGGAAGACAGTAGCTGAAACAGAACAGTATGTATTTTCTTTTAGAAGGGCACATGAGAAATATGCATTGATACATGTTTAGTATAGTTTAGTAAAAATCTAATACCTGCTAATATCTAGTGAAATGGCTTAGGTGTCTTGCTCAATGATAGAAAAGACATATGGATAGCTAATTATGAACCTGACACCTTACAGTGATGGCTTTAAAGGAATACTTCACCCCAAAACAATAATTGGCATATAAATGACTCACCCCTCACAGCTTGGAATGGAAGAAAAAAGGTTGTACTCTCATCTCTTCACGGAGAATGCAACATTTTTCTGATTTAGTACAATGGAGTTAATAGGGATCAAAAACTGATCCTTACATACTCTATGAAGGGACAGGAATACAAAGTAATTTTCTTCCAGCATTCCTGTGAAGGGTTGATGCACAAATTATTATATTTAGTTGAAGTATTCCTTTAAATACGTTCATTGTGATGAGTACAAACAAACAATTGTAAATCTTAGTAAGTAAACTAAAGTACCAGGCTATATTGATGCCTTTTGGATTTTTGAGACATGTTTTAAAAGAGATTCACATTGACTTGGCGGGTGTAATTTTAATAGTTTGTAACTATTAAGTATTTTTAGCATTGTTGTTACTGTTAAATATGGTTCTGCAATCATGGCCACATAATTACACACACATTCAGTAGGCCTGGTGTTGTCGGACAAAGTCCTTGGGCCTATTGTGAAGATAGGTAATATTTTACAAAGAACAGACTACAAATCCCAGCTTTGTCCTTGGTAATTCAAAACAATTATGCTGTGCTTTTTCTGGATCCCCTAGCTGTTCTTCTCTCTTCACTTATTACTGATACTGTACAGTAAGTAACAAGCTTTGTTTTTTTTTTGCAGAAGGACTTGCCAAATCAGCAGTACGGGAGAAGTACACTTGCGTGGAATGTTAATGAAGGCATTTTAGTGGATATTGCACTGTAGCTGAACCAATAGATGTTTGCTACTACTTTCATTTGAATGGCTTGGACTCCACCACCAAGAAACACTGAAAGCAAGGTCAGTTACCCGAAGATGGTCACATATTTGAATAGTTAGAAAAATGGTGGGCCGCTGCGTGTCTGCAGCTGTGAAAACAGCCTGGTCAAAGTGCCAAATTTCTATTTATTGTTAAAGCTATCAAAAACAAAATGTGCATTTGGTGATAACGTTTATATTTTAGATCACTAATTCTACGGACTGGGGTCATTTTGTCTCCAGAGGAATTTTCTGAACCCTATCTCATGAGCCAAATGATGTGCCATAGATAACTGTAGCCTGTTAAGTGGGTGTTTCTCATTCCTGTTACATTCCCATTCATTTCCATCGCCTGCATTATTAGCCATAATTGATTTATACAGTACTTTATTTTGACATGGGATCATCATTTCTTAAAAAGTATCCATCGACTAATACATGGTGAATTGGTGTCATAATGACCCTGGTTGACCCCAGTCGGTAGTCCATTTATGTAAAAATGGTAGCATTAGGGTTAAAGTGCTCATATCGTGCTTTACTACATGTACACAAGGTTTCATGTTGCTAATTATAGTAATTGACAGAAGAGATACAGATGGTGTACGCAAAATTCAGGATTTGAACATTCATCCTGCCTGTTTAGTAGTAAAATGTGACGTCAGTAGTGTTAAGGCGTTCAGATTAAACGCGCAAACGATCGCACAGATAGCTAAAACGTATTCATGTGTATTGGTGCCGCCGCGGAAGGCGCTGTGCCTGCGCCAACCACTGTGAGCTTTTGCGCGCTGCTCAAGTGACAACATTTCGCGCATCCAATAGAATCAAAGGGGAAAAAGCTGTGGGGTGAATAGCAGGTTGTGACAACAATGGAGGAGAAATGTATTGCTGTTGTCAGTGCAAAGTCGGAAATAGGCTTGGAATCTGTCACCATGAAAACAAAGCTCTTTCACAAGCCTAAACTCTCCAAGCTGCTCTCTTGTCCTGTCTTCTCCTTCTCACCTCTCTTCGTCTTCTTCATAAAGCAAAACTTCCCGGTGCAAATTATCCATTATTCGGGTATCTCCCACCAAGACAATAGCTAGACCAATGGATAAAACTTTGCCCCCTATTAGCAACACGAAGTGTTGAAATCACATTTGCACTCTACCATACGGTAGCTAGTTTGACAGTTTTAGGTCCCAGTATAATGATATAAAAACGATGTATACTTATATAATATAGAAAAACAAACATTTACCCGCCATGCACCTTGACCCACTGGGAGCAATGCAACACCATTACCAATATATTACCATGTGTATTCTGTATGGATGGATATCATTTATTACTGTATCTCATCTAATACTGTATGTACTGTGTATCATCTATCCAGATGTCTGGTGGTTTGTGGATCATATCTATTGCACACAGATAATATAATAATCCTAATACTGATACTATCCAATCCAAAAGAATGTCCTCTCTGATCTATTCTAATGTAATCTATTCCAACCTAATCTAAATGACATATTCATGGCTAACCACTCTAGTAAGAAGAGAGGTTGAGATACATGTATACTGGAAATGTATTTCTGTCACTCTGTGAAATGACTGAAAATAATGAAGCCTACATATTAAAATCTTTTTAATCCAAACTGATTACAGTTATAATCAATAACTCACAAGGGATCATCTGTTGAGACTAAACTCCCTAACTGTGATAAAGGCCCTATAGTGTAATTCACACCTCCTGGAGTATTCAAAACATTCAAATACAGAAATTTGACTTGTACCAACTTAACTTTGTCATAGCAGCCAGGGGTGAACGGGAATAGTGTAGAAGATATGATTCTGTAATAACCGCCAGGTACTGCATGCTAAATATAATAAAAGTAGATGTGATCAGAAAAATATGATCAGAAAAAATATTTCAAAATCATGAAATCATCTAGACCCCCTTGTTTAAAAGGTTTATATAACCGGACTAGGAAACCAATAGTTTGGGTATATCTTTATAGCCTTACAGCATGTGCAAAAAAATATACAGGCAAATGAAATGCCTCTTATGTGTCACCCAGAGGTTGTCCTGGAGCAGTGACCTGACAGATGGGACTCCCCCAAAACCAGAGTCTCCCTCTGGGCTCCTCTTGGCCAGAGGTCAGGGCATGGGACCCACAATCTGAACAATCATTATCTGGTAAGTTGTGCCCAAGCATACTTTGCGCTGTGCTCTCTAATGCGTGTCAAATATGAGATAGCAACTGTGCACAGAGTTGCAGCTCTTACATAAAGTATGCAAGGCTACAAAAGGTTTTCTTTGTCGAATGTTGAATTGCATTTCATGATATCTTTGGAATGTAGAGAATCTAGTGAACACAGTCCAAAAAACGCTCCAAGCGTACTTTGATACTAAATACAGGCAAGCGAAAACACACAGTGTGGCGAAGTGGGCAAACAAGTATAACCAACCACTCCTCCTCACCCGCTCCCCGGCTATATAGGCTGGGACAGCGCGGTGATGAGGAGATGCGGGACAGGTGCGTGTAATTTGGGGTGCGCTGGATGACTGAACGGCCGCCGGCCGGTGGTTCAGTACACCGGCGAGCTAGAACGACGGGGCGGGGGCCTGTTTTAAATGTGTTTTGTTTGGAACTCCCTGCCCTTTATATTTTCACATCCCCATAAATCATTCACAAGGTTTGAAACTGATAGGATTTCCACTGTGGCTGGGACAATGTCTGGATATGCCATGCTATAAATTATTTACATATGCTTCTGCAACGCATTCAATAGCCTTGGAGCTATCCAGGTCACTTGTCAAAGGCAAGAAACTATTTCTAGTGTCTCCACAAAATAAAAATAAACATTACCATCAGGGGTTTTCCAACAGTATCTAGCTGCATATACACTTTTTTTCTAATATTCATTTAATTTTGCATTTGTCTATCACTGCAGGTGTGATGATTGCATACAATAAGTTATACATTATTCTATATTTAAAACAAGATCACAAATCTTCAGAGCACAGTACTAGATCATATCACAAATGACACAGTCTAACTTTGACAACTGTATTCTATACAAATGAAACAGATAATGGCCCCATCATCCTATTGGGCGTCCTGACTTTTGCCCTCCAGCTGTGTCTAGCCCTGTACTTCCTGTTGAGGTGTTGGAGTTTTGACAGGAGAGTACGCCACACAATGGAAGACCCAGCCATCACGGAGAAGCTCTGTATAGGTCAGCTATTATAGCACAATGTCACATTAATGAAAATGCTAGTTGATGCAAATAAATCTAATTTTCTTTTTTCCAGCTTTTTCAACATTTCACCCATCTGAGGTTACTATGAAACAAACAAGCTGTGATGACAACATGAAATCATCAATTACTCTGCAATTGCCTGCAATATCTGAATCAACTGGCTGCAACTATTATGAGGCGTATAAACCCAACATGTACATTCTGTATGAATCTGGACCTTCTATATCCTGGGACCTTGTTCAGCACTGACAGGGCCTAAACCATTGGATCAATGCCTTCCTCAGATATTTAAAGTCCCCATGCATCCATGTTTTGGGTTCATTTAGGTGATTGGACGGTTGTTGGGGAAATACTGATGACTCATCTTGCACTGGTGGCCATATAAAAATTAAAGACATCTGGTGGCGGGTGTGTGTGTGTGTATGTGCATGTGTGTGTGTGTGTGTGTGTGTGTGTGTGTCTGTGTGTGTGTGGTTAGTTAAATTAATTTTCAGGTTTACATACCAGCATTACAAAAAATTGTGTGAGTGTGTGTGTGTGTGTGTGTGTGTAAAACGCCAACGTATTGGCTATTGTTGAAACAAGCTAACTTGCTAAACCTGCTTAACACCTTAACTTCTTGATTTAAGCGTAAAAGTCAACGGCAAGACATTTGACGGGGACTTTAAAAGGCTGCTCTAGTTGACTTTGCTCCTTGCTTAGGATGATAGTAGAATCCAATAATGTCTGTCTGTCTATAAAGACTTTTTAAGGCTATTTAAGGCTACTATTATTTTGAGCTCTTACCCCAGACAGCCATGAACACAGCAAAGAATACAGTCGCCCCGTTATCAAAAAGATGGGTAACCTAAGAAAAGGAATATTTAAAAATAAAATGATTAATTTGATCAGACAGATGTTTACAATAGAACCCAGTGAAGTGTGGGAAACATTAATATCAAAATAATTCAATTTCAGAAGTTACCTTGGCATATATGCAGCTGTCGGAGAGTTTCAGGTAGGGACAATACTGGTCACAGATGGGGCACATGATGATGCTGGTAGCCTGGCAGATTTCTTTGCTGGAGAACAATGGAAATCACTTTAGCCTAGGTCAACATACAGTTGACTTTTTACATACACTTACTACACAAAGGGTTCACTCCTTGATTGAAGCTGCCAGTTCACAGTTTATGTTTGAAACACAAATGTGCACGTGTTTTGGGCTTTTCATGGGCTTTAGGGGGAGGGGGAGGAAACAGTGTGCACCTAGAAGTGCTGTGGGGGGGGGGGGGGGCATGAGTAGAGACGAGTGGAAGCCACTCAACATTTGACCGTGGGAGTTTCAAACTAATGCAACAATGTCTTTTAAATCCAGGAGTTACTAGAATTAAACAGATATTACAATGTGACACTGAGCCAACAAAGGAAAAGAAAATATATCTTTTCGACTAGAGGAAACTTTTTAGAACAGTACAATAGCTCATGAATTATGATAATTACATTTTGATTTAGATGAATGAAAATAAACATTATTGTTTTACCATTTGCCAATTTACTAAATCAGAGAAAATGAGCATTACCAATGCTTCAATAAATCCATTTTCTTCCATGCACACAGCTTCACACAGAACAGAGGGGAGCCAATAAATTAACCTGCATACTTTGAATGTGCTTTACATATTTTGTATTCATATCCTGGCTAGAGAATTATGCACATGAATTAGAACCTGTGCTCTGAATATAATGATCATATAAGGAGGAGGTGTTTACCTGACCTGACAGTGGTCCAGAGTGAACAAGCCATAGAGGAAGACCAGAAGACCCACTAAAGCCGCAGGAAATAGCATGCCGGTGTACCAGCCTAGCCAGGCAAAGTAGAGACCAATCTTTTCTCCAAAATACCTCCTACAACAGCAGACAGGGAGTACAATTCCAAAAGTATTGTAATATGCAACGGTTGTTATAATGAGGGACAGTTATTTAGGTTTCTGAATTCATCCATTTTAAAGATATACTATGCACTATGATCGACACACACTAAAAGGTGTACTACAGTACATACAGTATACAGTATCTTAGCATACCTTTTTGCTGTTCCATACTCAAAAAAGTGGCCACACAACTCTATTACACCCAGGGGTCAAATATAGGCTAGACTCAAGTTAAAACCTTACATTATATACCTTTATGAGTGAATATGGTACCTGATTAGGTCCAGAGGTTGGTATTTGTACCACACCCCCCACCACGCCCAACACTCATAGAGGAGGTGACGGTGGTTCTCTGCCCCATGAGTCCTGACAGAGTTTTTACTTCTGTAACTCCCCTGTTTAAACAAACAGTCAGTTTTGACACACCCATATTAATATTAATATTAATATTAATTAGGGCTGTCAACGTTAACGCATGTGATTAATCTAAAAATTTTAACGCGTTATTCTTTTTTGCACGCAAATTAATAATTTGATCAAGTTTGACTCCAACTTCTTACTGTTATCGCAGATGGTTACCTAGATTTTTCGACACTGGCGGAGTGCCCGGGCAAGTTTGTCAACAAAACGACAACAGCAAAGCTAACTAGTAGCCCATCAACATAGTTCAGGACCGGGGACTTCAAGACATCATTCAGATCGCCACAGGCGACCCATCAAACAAGCTACCTTCGAGGGGAACTATTGTTACGAGAATACATGAACTGTACGACGTTGAAAAAGCTACGAAAGTGAGGCAGTTGGCAGAGGGAACTTTTTTTGCACTTACACTGGACATCAGTGAGTAACCATAACTACCTCAGTGTAACAGCACACCTAATCGATGACAACTGGCAGCTGCACTCATTCACTTTAGGCGTGTTAAAAACAGAAGAAATTCAAGGCAGGCCAACAAATTAAGAGATTGTTATTTAACACATGTTAAATAAATGTTAATGTTTGTCACGCATTTCTTTCAACACTGCATGTTTACAAGTAAATCCTAGTATTTAAAATGTGTGATTATTCGTGATTAATCACAACCCATGACTGTGATTAACTCGATTACATTTTTTAATCGATTGATAGCACTAATAATAATATTACAACAAGTGCTGACAACCTTCGATGTCAAAAAGGAAATGAGAAAATACAATTAAATCTAGCGTTTGACCGATATATCAAAAGGCCGATATTCTCACATATACGTCAGTATTGGCTTATATATTGGCTGATTTATTCCAGTATTGGTCAGGCTCTCATTAAATCCATAAATATGACATTACCTCATGCAAAGGGAAGGCTGCCTCGTAGGAGTTATTGCTCAGAAGACGATTAATCCCTGCAATAGTCAAACAGACGTAAACTGTCAATAAAGTCAAACGGTATGACAATAGCTATTATTATAGCTATAGCTATAATAGTAGCTATAATAGCAATAGCTATTAGCTATTGAATGTTGCTATTTCGAGAAAATAGGCAGAAAAAAAAATCTTTCTCACCCATTTTGTTTTTGCCCTCTTCATATTTGACCCTTTGGAGTATGTGGTGAACTATACGACTTCTGGTGGCATTGTTGAAAAACGTGTCTTTGTTGTGAATGATGAAACTGCAACAAAACAGAAAACTAATTTAAACTCTGTAATTCTGTAAATTCAGTTCAAGCATTCCTGTGCCAGACGAACAGGCTAGTAAACGGCCACAGCGAGGAAACAACAGATTGAATATGGATTTGGAGGGCTTCCACCAACTGCCATATGTTTTAGCGGCAGGGTAGCTTTGGCTAGGGCAATCCTACCAAATGCCATGAAGTGCATTCAGATTTTTATGCCAACGTAAAACACAACAACAGCAGATTTAAATTCACTTCTAACTGGCGTTGCCAGTTGTGAAATTAGGACGTGTAGGTTTGAAATAAAGGCAGAGTGCTGAATTTATGTCCGGAATTACACTTCTGAGTGAAACCCACGTTACAAAAATAGGTTTCAAAGTCAGAGAACGCATGCCCATGTCTACTTTACCTTACTGACGAGTGGCTCTCACTTGTCTCTACTCCTCCCCCTACAGATCTTATAGGCTCACACCATTCTATAAACTGACTCCTCAAGTTACTATTCGTTCATGGAATGGTGTAGCCTGAATTGCAGCCTTGCGAGTATAGGTAAATAATTGTATTATAGTTTAATTAATTAATGTATCTTTTGATCTTTTGGTCAAAACAGATGTATTAGCCATTAGTACACATGCTTCTCGCTTGGTAAGGCTGGTACCATAGATGTATTATAAGAACTGGATATGGCACTTTAAAATGGCGGCAATACATTTTATTGTAAAGTGCGTATGCAGCAAAGACTGGGTGAAGCTTAATACGCGTTTTGGGGCAGACTTCAAAGCAAGCATGCACATGTGTCTACAGTTGCATAAACTCAATCAGTCAAAATTTTTATGAATGTTTGAATGTTTAAAATATGTTGTACAATATATTTTTGTTTTAATGGATTGTGGTTGCTGATGTACAGAAATATTTGCCTAAATTCTAACGTATATTAAGTTTGTCAGTATTTCGACGATTTTCTAGCTAAAAGGGCCAACTATAGATTGTTGTATTTATATTTTGACACAATATATTTTCAATATTATGACATCAAAATAGTAATGATTGTCTAGCTAAATACAACAATCTATTGTTTGTTTATAGTTTTATTTTTGTCTGCTTCATGATTAAATAATTTTGCACACATGCTGCACACATGCTGACATTTGTTTTAATTCCCAATTTTGTTGTTATATTCTCATAATTCATTATTATTATTATTTTTCTTTGATAGGCAGAGATTTCTTTAATCCAAATTCAATGAAAACTCACAAATTTACCATTTTGACGAAAGGAATTACGTTATTATTGTTATTTCATTATAATATACATATGAATAATATTAACACATTTTAAAACCACTGAAATGTAACAATTTTGATATTATTATAATTATTATTACTATTATTATCAGTATTATATTTAACTACTGATTCCAAGTAAGAAAGAGCCCTGGTAAAATTGTACGAGTTCTACGAGATTTTTGTATATGATATATATTCATCTAAGTATTGAATAATATTTCTCGTCACTATTCTGACAAAATATGTAGTCTGATCACATTCCAGTATTCGTTTATATACTGAGGAAATAACATTTTCATTATAATGAATGCAACCAAAAGCCTGCTCAAATGTGATTGGTCAATACTACTCAGATTACAAATGGACTACAAACCGGGACGCTTCCGATACCAAAATCGTGTGCCGTTGCCTACAGATTCTGCATTCATATGCAGATATCTGTTTATAGAGATTAGGTTAGCTAAAACTCACTGATGTATCCTGGAACGACTGAAGGGGGCGGTAAAGCTCTCATTCTCCTCTAGGTCTGGAAGAGTGTCGCTGTCAAATTTCATTGGCTTGCGGGGAAGCCAGCCACGGAACTTGTTGATGCGCTTCTCCAACCTGCAAATGAATATATATTATAAATGTAATTCACTGTTAGCACATTGAGCTGTGGCAGGACATGTCATATCACTCAAACTTAATAACAAGTCTCTCACTCACCGACTCATAAACTTGTGCCTACGGTGCATGTAAAAGATTTTCCGCCTGAAATCCACAATAATTATAAGGTTATAAAAAATAAATGTGGCATTCAATGGCATTGTGCAGAAACAATACTGTAAAACAACACTATAAATAGTAAACACAAATCACCACCACGACTTCAAAATAACAACTAGTAATGGAAGTTTATTATTTATTTACCTAAAGGGCATGCGGATGTTCATTAGCTCTGCATAGTGACAGAGGACATCCCATGGTGCATGAAGCTTGAGAAAGATCACATCACTGTTTGTCACAGAGAACTGTAGATGAAGACACACACACACACACACACACACACACACACACAAAAACACACACCCCAAAAGGATCTTTCAAAATGGCATGCGCAAGATGAACGTTTTCACACACACGCTTCTCGCTCATCGCCTGAAAAGTTCAATTACAGTAATTTGAACTTCGTGCATCGCACAACGTTGCCCTTGTTATTTTCACCTGACAGCAGGGCTCTACAGTGTGACCATTTCACCATATGCGGGTGAAAATAGAGGTGTGCGAAGATGAAAAAATATTCAGGCAAAGTAAGTGAGTGACTTCAAACCACCATTCCCTTTAGCTCCAATCTGCCCAATTGCGCAATGTTAGTGCCCCGCACACAATATAAATTTATGCTCACAATGCTAATTTTGTCTGTGCCCCATGCTCCGCGACACTAGTAGTATCGTGGGAGCATGTCTATCACCCCGTCTGAAAAGAATCCTAGGGGAAACACTGAAGTGTGTAAAGTGAGTATGAAAAAATACTGTTATAGGATTGTATTGTCACGATCGGCGTGCACACGTTCATGCACGCTACGTGCCTCCCGTCAGGGTTGCGCACCTGCCACGGATTAGCTCCGTGCAGGTGCATGTAGTTAGGGGATTCAGATTGTATATTTAAGTTTACCCCACAGCATTAGGTGCTGTGGGTCATTATTCTCTGTTGGTGGCTCTAATGCCATACATGCTTTATGTTTATTTATTAAAATTCACACTCCACGCGTTTCACTGGTTGTTCGTTGCGTGCGTTCTTCTCAAGCTCGCGCCTGCTCTCATCCACAACCCATGAAGCATTACATGTATTAGTTGAATGTTAGTTGAATTCTAAGACAGGGTTATGGGTTCTACTCCCTGCACTGCTCATTGGTTAGGACTGCAACTAATGTTAATTTTCATAATCGATTAATTAGTAGATCGTTTTCGATTATTTGATTAATATGTGATAAAATGGCAGTTAAGCAATATAAACATGTACAAAACTGTTACTAATAATAGTATTGTGAACCCATGAAGGGATTTTGAAATTGCTTTATGTTTACCCAGCAGTCTAAAATATAATTTTATAATAAGATAAGCATTTGCATTGTGATGATAATTAATGATTTTTACACAAAGCAGCACTTATTATTTGATTACTACAAATGAATTCAGTTAAATTAAAATAGTCTTTCAATAGCCTGATTATTTAATTCATCAATAAAATGTTTCACCTTTACAATGGACAGATCATGCCAACAAGATCAGCAGGGTTAAAGGTACACTCAATATATATATAGTTATAGTTATAGCCCTTCCAGATCCCAAAATTAAGTCCCTAGCTCACTGTTGACAGCTGTGTATAAAAGTGTGGGTGGCTGTCGGGGGTGGGAGGAGGATGCTGAAAGCCTATGAGAGCTGGAGGTGGAGGAGTAGAGTGGAATGCAAGCCACTCAGTACGCAGGTGTCGGATGGGCAAGTGCTCTTTGAGTTTCAAACCAAAAAAGCATCTCAATAACGCATACACATTGCACTGATTTTGCACAAGATTTGAGTGTAACTCTCTATTTGTTCCAATTTAATTGCCTCACAGCAGGAACAGCCCATCTGTATGCACGTGAAAAAGCAGCTTCTTCCGAACAATACCTAAAAATAACTGTGTAACTCCACGAAAGAAACTAAGACACAAGTGGGCTGTTCAAGGAGAGAAGATCCATCTATTTCCCTGGGAGTGTTCTAGATAATGATGACCTTGATGCTACAGCATCAGCACATACACAACACACACGCACACACAACATTACTCTCTAATGATTCGTTAGCAAAATTTTTGCGAGGGGAGAAAATGTGCCATCAGCAAAATTGTGTTTGTTTTATGAGTGCCTTCACTCTCATAGCTGCTAGAAAATCAATTGTTGGTCCTTAAAAAGAGCAAACACAAAGACGTTTAATGCAATGTTAGAATTCTGCATTCTGGTTACAGAGATTATATGCAGAGTAGGACTGGAGGGGAAGCTATTACTATTATCACAAAAAAGCAGAAAAACATGGTTGAGACAGCTTTTTCAAATGCAAGCTTTGTTTGTTTACTGTGATTCATTTTCAAAATAAGTAATTTTTACTCTACACTGAAGTTGTTACCCATATGCAAAAAAGTCAAATTTTTTATAATTTTACAGTTTTTAAACTTTAAATATGAACATGTTTGAATAGTCGCTGTGTATGTTTTCTTAAATTATTTTGGCTCTTTTCATGTACAATATATTTGATGCTACATTTTAGTTGCATATGCTAGTATAGGTTACATAAACATACATTGCAATTGGTTTTAAAGATTTGTTTCATATGGCTAGTTATCGGTCTGATGGTTGATTATCAAGCAATTGCCCTCTGACATGAAAGCAGATTATAAATCTTTCTTGCCTCTTTTTCCATCTGCAGGCCCTCTGCGCGGATGTTCCTCTCAAACACCTCTCTCTTCTCCGATTGGGAGCTGGACTTCCTGTAAACCAGGATGTAGTCGATGCGGCACTTGCCATCGCTGAAGCAGAGGCCACTGGACTTACTCCTTCCTCCCTTGAAATACAAGGAGATATAAAAAACACTAATAGTAACAAGTGAGAGAAAGTGAGAGAAAAAGGTGTATTTCCTATTCGTTAAAGGAACGCTCGCCGACTGTGTTAGCGCCTCCAGAACGCCACATTTCTGTGCCAGCAAACTGTTGATATTTTGAAACACAACTGCCCATAGCGTGGGTGGCTGTAGGGGGAGGACAGGGTATGGTGTGAATCTATAAACATTGAAGGGGGAGGAGTAGAGAGCAATACAAGCCACTCAGGGGCTCAGGAGAGGAGCATGCGCTGTAGTTTTTACACTGATACCACAAGGGAAATTCCAGGTACAAATCGAGGAGTGGCAATTTAAACTATAAATCTGTCCAATTCTGTGGCATCATTGACCTCTGGGAGGGCGGGGTCAGTCCTTGTGTTGTCATCCAGGATGCTGCTGTGCGTCGCCGGGTTAAGCAAGGTAGAGTCATCTTCTCTGGACGTGCTGCTGGTGATCTCTGAACTCTCCCGCTGAAGGAGAACCCTGATATTCTTCACAGCTAGACGAGACGACATCACGACAAAGCCACATCAGCAATAACTTCATTCATAATTCCAACTGACAACTTTGAGGTCACAAGTTATCGCCTCAAACCTCTAGACTACTACATTACAGATTACTTAATAAATGTATGTCACCCAACAAATAATTACTTTCCAGGGATATTGAACTTTAGTGAAACCCTTGTATAGTTACTGTGTCTGTACCTTACCACATGCTGACATTCAAGATGAAACAGGGTTTTTCCTGCATAGAGAAATACAAGGCAGCAGCCTCAAATTTTGTGCCGCCTCCAGCTCTCGACAAAACTCTGGCGAGTGTTTCATGGAAAACACAATTTTCTAACAAGCGTTGCACTCGGTGGATTTTTGTCATTTGTAACTGCAATTGCAGCATTTATTCACACGGACATTCAGCCCCTCCCCTGCTGCTGTAAGCTCGCAAGCTCACACACTATCGCTGCGTTCAGTAGGCAGTTGGGCGTGGAGAGCGGAGTTGCGAGATTCAATGCATTTCCTATGCGAAACAGCAGAGTAGGGGACAGCGAACTCCGCTCACAGTGGCGAAAATTAATCCCCGTTCCCAAAAATTGACAGCTCTGCTTGGAGCGGTAGCCAATGAGAGAGCAGAAACTAGGTTTCCATGCTCACAACCTCCACAATCTACTTTCACAAGTAGCTAATCAAACGAATCTGGGTTAAATGTAGTAAATGATCGTTTATACTGTAGTAGCAATATTCACAACCTCTTTGTTTTGGATTTGACCCTGTACAACTACAATAAATGTCATTAAAAAATAAAATGTTTCAAATTCTGTCGTGTTCCCTGTTAAGTTTGTAGCAATGATCAGCCTAAATAGCTTGTTGCAAGGCTAAACTATGGAAGTATGCTACTGTAAGCTAGAATTAACAGCCGATGATACAGCTGTATTACAAACATTATAAAGTGAGATTTCTCCCGTTTTTCATATAGGCCTACTAATTTATGATGGTAGACATTGTGTTTTGTACACCATCAGCACCGAATTTGGGTCACACTGATTTCCTGACAATCAACTTGTTTACAAGTTCTTCATAGATATAGCCTCTTAATTTTGCTGTCAAAGTGCAACAAATTGATGAATATAACTTTAAAATGTACAACATTTTCTGCCTTGGGAGCATGCTGGATGGTGCTGGATTTACAGTAATTAAAACAAACACATAACTTTTCCCTACCCATTTTTTTAAACCTCCATTGGGTTCTGTGTCTGCCTGTGTCTGGTAGAAAAAGTGGATTTCCATTGCATTTTTTTCATGTGTGTATTCTTACGTAACCATAATGAGCCAAAACATTGGCCGATAGAACCACAGCTGGGAGCCTTATGTGTAGAGCCTTATGTGTAGCCTATTGTCGATAATTGGTATTGGCCAATGGTAAGTTCTTCCTATAGGTTTTTATGTACTGTAATTTTCACGTTTGACATCTCTCTCGTCTGGCGAAAGATATAGTAAAGCAAGGTTATAAATATGTCGTGTTTTTGTAGAACGACTTTAACGACACTTGAAGCTAGCACCTTCCTTAACCGTCTGGCGGCAAAATAATGTTTCCCTATTCTACAGGTTCCATTGCTTATGAAAAACATACTTCTAATGGGTTTATCATGTTCGTCGTTCCTGGTACGTTCTCACAATTGTCTCACCTATGGTGCATCAACCAGCGTCAAAGACATACTAGGGGAGAAACCATGGCACCCAAATACAGCTATACAGTCAAATTCTAATAAATTCAATATCACTTTAGCTTCTTTTTAGAACTGCATGCATGAAGAATGGAGGGTTACTATGACCGTGAGGGGTGGCTCTCACCGAGGGGGGGCACTTCATCCTGGGTGCTGGCAGAGTCCAGAGCACCCGCAGAGGAGTCCTCCATGATGCTTTCCGTCCCGTGGGTGGGGGAGGAGACAGCTCTTTCTGCTGCCTGGTACCTTGAGACAGAGGGCTGCAGTGGAACGCAGCGTCTGTGGGGGCTCTGCCACTGGGGCTCAGACCCATGTAGAGACAAACTCACACCTGCGAAGATAGAGAGAGAGAGACACACACACACACACACACACACTCATTCGGATATTTACATTTACATTTACAGCATTTAGCAGACGCTTTTATCCAAAGCGACTTACAATTAATATATTTGTCAACAGCATCATGTAACAAGGTTACTTCACCGATGCACAACATTACTCGAAAGTGTATTATTGGCTCCTTAAAAACAGTTAATATTTACAATAATCGGGGGAAAAACATTTTTATAGGGTATGAGACCCCTTCTTAAGATATGAGACTATAAAGCACCTAATAATTCACATTATAATATACGTATATGAATGTTTAAAGCTATACATTACAGAGCTATACATTACATTACATTAATTGTATCAAATATTTTCATAATTATGTAGTAACTAAATATTAATTACCAATTAGCTATTATTATTATTATTTTTACTATACTGCTATACTGGGTAAAAATTTGTTAAGGAGACAGTACTTTTTCCATAATTGTCCCTATATTAATCAGTAATTTCCAGAAAATACTATGTAGTTGACGGCCTGTATATTAAAGCGTTTCTTATAATGTGCACCACAAAAGTAGTTTGCAGTAGCTTGAAGTAAAATGATTGGTCTGCAAACCTCCTCTCAACTATGTTAAAGTGGTATTTAATTTTGTTAAACTCTAAACTCTGTAGCTTCCTTACCTCAGTATTAATTCCTCACACTGAAAATAAAGAAATAATCCGTCATTCTCAGAAGGACCGTAAACTCACAGTATTCATCCACCATCATTCCATTATTTCTCAGAAACATCCTTTTCTACATTGCTAATCGTGATAGCTGTCTCTACTGGTAGTATATATTGTTACCGTAATAAGACAACATTTCCTGCCAAATCCAAGGGATTTCATATTATGCTGTTGGTTTCACTGGGAAAAAATCATCATATGCAGTTTTAAAAAACAGTGACAGTTAAAAAAAAAGTATGGATGTGTAAAATGAAGAAGATTCAAGGAGAAAAAGGTCAAATGTGAAAGGAGGCTGTATAAGTTAATCTTCAAAGACTCCCAGTAGACAAACAATCTCTGTGGAAATAAGTAAAATAATTGAGTCTATTTGTCAGCCAAACTATGTCCCTGGGGGGAAGGGGAAGTTATTCAAGGCTTGAAGAAACGGGATTTAAATCACCAACAATACATAAATAGGTCTGTAAAAGGGCTGTACGATATATCGTTTCATTGCGATGTGTGCATACGCAATAGTGACATCGCAGGACGTGCGATGTTAAGACCAATTGTATAGCATTAAAGTTTAAGAAAGGATGGTTTGCACTCCAAAAAAAACAAAAACATCTACTGGGTAAAAAGTAATTTTTCTCATTTTATATTTTATATTTTATAATTATTATTTTTTTATGCATCTGCACTCCCCTAAAAAAATACTCCAATCATTGAATGTTTCCAATATCGTGCAGCCCTAGTCTGTAACTCCACCTTTCAGATTTAAGAATGTGGTGAGAAAACAGTGTGTGTGTGTGTCAGTGTGGGTGGAATGCAAGTTTAAAGTCTGCATGCTAAATTTCCGTTTGTGACAGCTAAAACGACTCAGCTGAATTTTTCTGCTGAGCCATTGTGCCAGGAACAGACAAAGAGTTAGGGGGAGCGAGAGAGTGAGACAGAATGTCTTAGCCTTTCATCAGCCAGTGAAGCGCTGGAGCCTATGGCCGCAGCTAGTAAAACAACTATAAATTCTGTCCTCCAAAGATGTGCCAGTAATAAATTCTCTCTTATGGTACTCGTGCTGCAATAAACGTAGTCCATGCCAGCCATGACGAGATGTTTTAATGACAAGTGGGCTCCACGGCGGTCGTTGAGGTCAGACTTGTAAAACAAGATTCAAATTAATCTGAAATGTAAGGGATGTTAGGTGAAAGGAGGGTGAAAACGGGGGAAGAAAGATTAGCTACCGTGGATTCCTGAAATTGCTTTGATACTGGGATAAGTTTTACACTGAACACCACAGTGAAATGTCAGTAGGAATCTGAACAAGCACAGCTAATGTTATTGACTTGTTGACTTCCTGAATTCGATAAAATTGTCGACCCCATTTCCTGGTCCCATTAATGAGGGAGAGAATTGCTTACTATAAATATTGGCTCTCAGAGGACAGCCACGCTGTTGCACTGTATTTGTGTACATGCCACACGAACAGTACAATATGTATGAGGAATCGCTCTATTAAAGACACACTCCTTGATTTGTGGCAAAATTGCCCTTGTGGTTGAAATTTCGCCAAAGCATGCCCCTCCCATAACCTAACAACTGAGTGGCTCGCATTCCTCTCTACTCCTCCCCATACAGCTCTCACAGGCCTAAGAACCTTTAAGCTTGTACTTGGCACAGTTACACAGGGATGAAAAGGCATAATGTAGTCTCAACAATCTTTACACAGCTATAATGGCTCTAATTTTAAGACTTCTGTGAAAAAAGCTGTTTACTCCAAGTACCTTAATATTTCTAAAAAATGTTATAATAACTACTTAAATAAAATAAAAACTGATAACACCCTATAAAACTTATTATCAGGGGTTTACAACATCTCTAATATAACAAATTACATTTCATTTCAAGTCGCTGCCATATAACATTAAAAGTGATTTGTTGAGGCAGAATTTCCCTGAGGGGGCAGATATTCGGGCTAATAAAGGAATATGAGAATCGCTGTGTAAACTGAACTACAGCTGAAATAATAAGAGATGGGATTAAGAAGAATGGATAAGGTGACGGGGGGTGTGATAGTGTTTTGATCTATTGCCAAGGAGATCAAGTGTCACTCCTGGCTTCGAGGAGCCATCATTTCAAGGGTTCCGGATGGACGCACCTTTGGTGCACCCACCACCCCCTCCAAAATGAGCTGCACGGTGGAGAGATTTCACGCCTGCCGGGGCTGGTACCAGCCTCCAGAGACATGAACTACATCTCAGGCTCAGGAGAACAGTGCAGAATGGAGCCTGTATGACGACAATATCATCTATACGCTCAGCATGTGTGTGTGTGTGTGTGTGGGGGGGGGGGGGTACACATAGAGAGAGAGAGAGAGAGATATATATATAGATGTTTGCTATAAATGACGGACAAAATGCAACAACAAGA
>JAOEHI010049539.1:0-20199 GCA_025447815.1 Percopsis transmontana | reverse complement strand
TCGTGATATAATCGTATCGTGACCCTTGTATCGTGATGCGTATCGTATCGTGAGGTCCTTGCCAATACCCAGCCCTACTGCGTATGCGAACATCGCGGTGACGAAGCTGAAACGATATATCGTGTAGCGCTAACATAGACACAAGTGTTTCATTGATATCATGCAAGACACTACTCACTATTCCACCAATAGTAATACTGCATTTCAAACATGCGTAGGAAGGGTGAACTGGTAACCGGTTCTACAGTTGTCTGTGCGGCGGTCCACCCTGGTCTGTCGTGGGGCTTAAAGACAGCAGAGCAAAAGCCCAGGCCGCCAGCCAGACAGGGCTTTACTCTGGAGACCGGTGCCAAAGCAATCCAGAGATGCAGTCTAGTCTTAACTACGCTGCTGTTGAGTTTATGATGGACGCGAGGTCTGCCTCTCTGCTCCTCTTTCTCCATCCATCACCACAAGTGCATTGTGGGGGGAGGATATTAGTGCCAGAGGGACATATTGAGGCGTGGGGAGGGGAGTGGGGAGGGGTTATCCTGCAGAGAGAAGGAGCAGTGATGAGGGAGAGAGTGGGCCGACAACTCATCAGGGAGAACGACAGAGAGGTGCCCGACTGGGCAGGTAAGCACCGGGAGATGGGAGCTGTTCGGTTCTGCTGTGTCACGGAGAGACACGCTAACGCCTAGAAATGGGTTGAGCCTCTGCGATGGACTAGCGCTTGGGTAAACAACAGAGGAAAAACAAGGAAACATAACCGATTTGACTGCTGTCCAAGTCAGGGACACGACAAAGGAGAGAGAGAGAGAGAGAATGACTATTCTCTGGGGGAAGACCATCATGGGAGTAGGGGATAAAAAAGGGAGAGATTAGGCTTATTGCCAGAGATTATTACCATCTTAAAATACTAGCAATATCTCTCCTGTTCTCTCTCTCTCTCTCTCTCTCTTTCCCTCACACACACATACACACTATTTGGGAGTCCGGGCTGGCTTTGGCTTGTCGATGTGATGCCTCTGTGATTCATGATAGTTGGCCCTGAATCACTTTACCTAATGATTTTCTATACACATGAATGCTGTGTGTGTGTGTGTGTGTGTGTGTGTGTGTGTATGTATGTGTGTGTGTATGTGTGTGTGTGTGTGTGTGTGTGTGTGTGTGTGTGTGGCTTGTCTCTGAGAAGAGCAAATCTGAGGACTGATGCGACTTCCACATCCATTTAAAGAGTCGTTAAGAAAACACAGAGTCAGAGTCCCCAGATAATAAAGGGCGTAGAATGTCTGCACATGCATAATGGCAGTGCTGTGTCGCAGCTCCCAAAGGGGGTGGATGGGGGCCCACACAGGTGACTGGTTCTACCCCTTACTAACTACTCATCTCCGGTGGGTTACAAGGCCAAGGCCAAGCAGGCCTTCTTGCAAACAGCCATCACCCCTGCATCAGTACTATGGTGAATAGACTGGAAGTTTATATTGCCTCACATTCACCTATTCACACACCCATTCACACACACATTCACACACCGATGGAGGTGTCAGCCACCTAAGGGAGCCATCCAAACACATCGGGAGCAGTTAGGGTTGTATAGCTGTTTCTGGAGCCTCTTTTAATACTCAAAATCTGTAAAACAGAACTGGAAAGACACTGACAAGTGCACAGCAATAACACAAATAGCTCCAAACCTTAAGGCTGCTAACATAGAAAACATGAACGTTCATTCGAAATATGGAAGCCTACAAGGTTTTCATTCTCTTACATGCATCTTCCAACTAAATTATTGAGTTGTATGTGAATAATAAGGTAAATAAACTACATACATCATCAACCCTTGGGAGCTTTGCAACTTTTTGGCATTATATTATGTTTTCTTAGACTGATGGTCAGTGATCCTAATGCTAATGGTAATAAGTAATAGCATAATATGAAGTATTTCATGCATTACACATGATGCACAAGATGCCTTGCACAAGATGCCTTGCACAAGATGCCTTGAACAAAAAGTGCCAACCTCCTACTTTAAGTAAAAGTCACAGCTTAAAGGTCAATCCAAACCTACTCAGTATAGCGAGCAAATGCAGTTTTTAAATAGATAATGAATCTTTTAGCTCCAATCCGCGTGACTCACTCGCTTCAATCAATACATCTTTGGGCTGATAGATGCTGAAGGACTGTTTGGAATGCTTAGAGGTAGATGAAGTAAAACTTTATCAAAACACATCCTATATCTTACATAATGCATACTGTATATACTCAGTATACCTGTACAGAGAATTGTTGTGGTCATATACACTGTATGTTTATAGACCAATACCAATTGTTAAAAAAAAGTGGCCTCTGTACCCACTTTTAGTCAGAAAATAAATAAATGAAAAGTTGTTCACTGCTGTAGATTATTAGAAATCCAACATCCAATGAATAGCATACTGTACTGCAGGTGAAAAGTTCAATGACATGTTCAACAGAAACACAAACACAGAAGGGTTATACAGTGGGTGAATATCTGACAAACAAATGAAAAGCATTGTACTCCCTCCCTAGGCCACTGAACTGAAGTAAACACGCACTAAAGGGTCAGTCTGTCAGATGCTCAGCCAACTAACGTGATGCAGCCTTAAATTCTTTGAAGAGATATGAAATAGGCCTTTGAGTTTTTGGCTAAGAGAAGCGTAAGGTCTCACAGAAAGTTTTTGAGGGTCTGATTAAACAGATAATCTTCTGATTGGATCCTCAGAGGATGCCAGCATTGCATCTGCCAGGAGGATTTGAACCAAGGCCACTGAAGAATGATCTCCATGTGGAATGTGCATTAAAGGGTGTTTAAGCTTAAATTCTGTTTTTATTAACATTCAATAGAAAATGTCTATTGTCCCAGATCAGCATGTTTACACCACGATTGCCAGCTACTATTTCTTAGCCCTTTCAATTACACAACAGAAGTTGATTTGAACCAAGAGATTCACTTCTTCTTGTCTTTAATCTCTTTCTTGTGTGACGTCCACATCAGATTTGTGTATGAATTAGGGGTGACCCCAATTGTCGATTATTCGACGATTCAATTTAAGGAGCCTGATTCGACTGCCACAAAATGTGGTTATGAAACAAAAATCATTCCATTCCAGCTATATGGGAGTACTGAATGTCAGATTTTACATAGAATTGTTTGGTTTCTCCCAATAAATCATGATATATTGCCCATTTTGGAATAAATATCAGATAATTAATGTTAAATACAGGCTGGAGTTTCTGCCATTCGGCCTGCTTCTGAACAAGATGGTGGCACTCACATGGAGATTTATTTTAAAATCATCGCCAGATTATTATTTATTTATTTAGTCAATCAGTCCATTCCCGTGGGATTATGTGGTGTAGTCACACTAGCCGCAAGTAAGCAAATGTTTATTTTATTCTGGCCCGTCATGGCATGCTATCATTGCGGTTTCTGTGAGGAATTGTAACATATTCGTTGTTCAATTTGTGTTTGTACCTACTCTCGTAATAAGGGTTATGCAGTGCTGGATTTGTTATTACCGTGTTATTTCCTCTTTTATGTATAGATAGCCATTCATCTGACTGGCTCATTGATATGCCTGTGGTATTCTGAGTAGCCTACTAGACATACTAAAATGCACTACCAGTCAGCCAGTCCCCCCCTCTCTATATAATTAATATGGATTACTGAGCAAACAAAAACATGATTTGACAATCAGTCGACTATAAGCAAGACTTGACGAATCAGATTCGACAATGTAAATTCTAAGTCGAGACACCCCTAGTATGAATATATTACTACTAATATATAAATGGTCAGTGGTGCTTGGCCCTCTATAGGGATTAATACATGTGACATACATTTGATCTTCTCAACATGAGCAGTTGATATAATGGTTTATATCAAGAGTCCTATTTAAATAGACACAATTAAAAAAGTTCCTAAACTACAACACGATGCACACAGAGACAAAGGCCAGTGACCGCTCTGTCAAACGTGTATGTCAGCAGAGGGTGAAACTGTAATAAAACTAGCTAGGTGGCGCTAGGCTAACTTATCAGAGAATGGAAATTATACACAAACACACACACATATATATAGCTACAATAAAAACATACACTTTTGGACACACACATGCGAGCAGAGACTATTTTGCTGTGCGTAGCAGGATTTGTGTCATAAATGTAATTACTGCTGTCTAACCGCAAGATGATAGAATTAAGCTGCTTTTAGAGAGAGAGAGAGAGAGAGAGAGAGAGAGAGAGAGAGAGAGAGAGGGGGAGAGAGAGGGGGGGAGAAAATAGAGGGAGAAAAGTTGAGATTGCGCTATTGGAAGAGAAAACACAGAGAGCAAGCCTGGAGTGAGAGAAGGACAGCCCAAATAATAGCAAAAGATAGGATAGTGATGAGGGACGAAAAACAAAGGAAATCCATCCGGCTATCCCTAAGGCTGGAGTTTGGCAGGAGGCAGGGTTTTCAAATTCAAAATAACAGGAGCTGGTTCAACACTGTGCTACAACAGGGGGCATCTGACTGGTAGAACATCAAATCACTTAAAATGTGTTTATACTGAGCAGTAAAGCTACCATTCTGTATTTTCCTGTATTATTTTATGTTACTAGTGAGCAGGATACAATAAAGAACTACTTTCTTAGTGTCATGTGGGGACTAAAGAGCATTCTGAAACCAGTCTTATAATTACATTAGGCACAGCCACGGCTACTGGACATATCAAATGTATGTGTATGTGTGTGCTTGCCTTGGTAAACACATTTACGTGGCTGTGTTTACTGTAAATGTAATGCACAATACGCAAGTATTGTGCTGTGTGTGTATTAAACTGCTCGCAGTTAAACAGAGAGGTGCTCCTACAGTACCCTCTAAGGTTTCCATGGTAAATGAATAGCTGCCATAAACCATAAACTGCGCAGACTGTGACATCATGTTTTGCCCAGTGTCTCCAGAGCCTAGTACGAACATAGCTGGGCAGAGCAAATGCAGTACTAATACTAGTGTATAATACCAACCATGGCTGATGGTACAAAGGTTGGTACAAATCAAATAATTTCTCCCACCTATTGACCGGTCAACCCCTAAATTAAGGGGAGGGGGTCCCAAACTATGAACAAGTGTAGTCACGCATACAGATAGAAGCCAAAATAGTCAGATACAACATATTCAAACAGGCAAACACACCGTGTTTCTATATAACATACAGATAACTTGACCGCTACTTTGAGAACCACCACAACATGATTTTAAGTGAAATATCTTATTCAGTGTTTTTACGTGGCGTAAAACCTACAATAAAAACATATTATAAAATGTATAATTTCTGTGAAAATCACCTTTTCAAACTAGCTATAACTTGACCCAATGTTCTGCTGTGTATATTAATGTAAACACTGGAAAAAAGATTTGCTCCTGATAAATGGCAGGTCAGATTACTAATATGTATTTCACATTCCCGTGGACTGTGACATGAATACGATATCATGTCCATTTGCATTCATCATTAGTCACTGGAACTTTGACATAGTGCGGCTGGTACTGGAAATGCAGTCTGGAGTTAGGTGAAGGATTACTCTTACACACACTAACTCCATGCATTTTTGGGCACATCCACAAACACAGCAATACCACCCCCCTTCCCCCCACACACACATGCACACACGCACACACACACGCCTCTTTAGAGTAAGAATTCATCATGGACAACGTATGATTACTCCATAGAGTCACAAAGAAACAAATGGTCTGTCTCTCTCTGACCTATCAGACGCTATATGATGGATCTGATGGCTGTATCCAGACACATAGAGATGAATGGCCATTCTAACAAGAGGCGACTGGCCTGCAGAAAAACCATCTTGCGATTACTCTGCTCACCTTTATTGGCTTAGTGGGATGGATGGAAAGGGGTCAAAGGTCACGTCGTACACAGCGTGGGTGCGCAGGAGTACACATCTAATGTCCACACACATTATAGAAACACACAATGTTCGGAGCACAAACATTGCGTACTCACATAATGCACGCAAGATTGAGAACACAGACAGAGTGAGAGAGAAATGGAAATACAATAAGAAATAAACACACACGCATAAACACACACACACAAACACACACACACACACACCTATTGGCCCAAAGATGGTGCTTTCAGGACAACACATGTAGAAATGATAGCATAGGATCCGATAAGAAAGAAAGAAAGACATAAAGTAACACACAAACACTGTTTTGGTGCTTTTTGGTGTTTAGGTTTGGCGACTGTTCACACTGGGGAGGAATTCACACAATGAACTGCACCCGGCTTCCTCTGCAACACATACATACACACACACACACACACACAGAGCTGTTTGTTCTAAGCTCCTCTGCCTGTTTGTTAGGTTCTAAACCTGAGTGATGTTGGCAGGAGACAGAGACAGAGAGAGAGTGAGTGAGAGTGAGAGAGAGAGAGGTAGGTTTATTGTCAATTGAAATATTAAAGCCTGTAAACCTGGGCCTGTGTTTTGAGTTAAGACTGCTCTTCTCAGGTGTGCGTGGGTGTGTCCAGACCCTGCTCAATTGACATCTCCCTCTCCTACATTCTGTCGTTCTGTCGCACTGTTAAGGAGGAATAACAGGCACATTCTGTATGATTGGTTCTCTTTCAGCATATGCAGTTACTGACCTCAGCAAATTTGCAATTTAGCTCCTCCCACATTCAACCTTAGAAGAGGTCTAATCAGCCAAAAAACTCAAAACACCTGTGTGGCTTTACAATTCCTATATTATTAGATAGAATTATAATAACCTAGAAGAAAATCGTATGTATACTGGATGTAAAATACTAGATCTCAAACACCAGCTTTGCTTTAGTCATCTCTCCTCCTGCTCTCGTTTTTCTCTCTCTATTCATCCCTGTTAAGAGCACTTTATCAGCAGAGCTGTCACAAATTCCTCTCCACCTCACACACACTCTCTCTCTCTCTCGCTCCTATTCTCCAGACGTCTAATTTTGCGGACAGACATTCAGTGCTCAGATTTTTCATACACCAATACATACACACACACACAAACACACACACACACTCGCACAGAAAGAGAGCTCCAGACTGCCTGCATCACCAGAAGGAAAACACACAGAAGAAGGAAACACAGCTGCAACCGTTTGGTTTCATGTCCTGTCAGCATTTTTTATTGCCGTGTGTGTGTGTGTGTGTGTGTATGCGTAAACTGTCCTTGAAATGGCTTAAAAGGAACTCAGCTGGTGCTGTAGAAATATGAGGAATGATAACATATGTTTTCCATCTCATGACTGACAACTGTCATGTACTGTATGTCTCTCATTGTACTGTAATTGTCAGTTACCCTTTCATGTCACGTGTTCTGTGAATGTTAGACATCCTGCATTAGATTTTTATATTGTTTATTGGCTATTGATGCACCACACCGCAAAACTGGCAAGTGCAAGCACACAAATTTGAGATTATTCATGATTTATATGAATTTTTTATGACACAGGAGTACTTCACTTCGTAACTAAATATTTTGGTAGTTTGACATGAAGCCGCGCACACACACACAAGCTTCTCTTAGAAGACACTTGGCCCCTCAGATACAGAATTGTAATACAATATGAAATCTGCCAATGTTTCCCACATTTTCCACAGTGAAATGGTGACTTTCCATTACTGCACACAGTGCACGTGTTGTTCCTATGCAGTAGGGAACAGCCATTTCTTTAATTGATGGCAATGTTCCCATAAGTCATTGTTCCCAAGTTTCTCTGCCTCTCTCTCTCTCCCTCTCTCTCATCATCTGTTGAACGCCCCGATGCAGGTGTTTTTATTTTTTATTTTCAGGATATCAATTAAAATAATCTATTTAGGAATAAAGTTAGGTGTTTCTTTGTGTATTAATACTCACTGTATCAACTCAAAGTCTGAGTGGCTTCATAATAAAACATGTACTGACATGTTGTAACATGTACTGAGAATACATAAACAAATGAGACGGTAAAAAACTTGGAAAGTTTGGAAATGAACAAGGTGCAATGACGAAAGACTTACAGTATGAATTTAAAGGGTGTGCTTGGAAACTTAACAGGTGTAGAAATACTTAACACAGGAAGGGAACTGTTAGGAAATATTACAGTATGTTTAAGGCCAAACCTTTTTTTGTGTTTCATGGCTGGCTATAGATTCCTAAGATCTAGTTGTTGGTCATGGAAAAACATTTTCCTGGCAACAGTCAGATATTTAACTACAGGCTGGATTTGAAAGTCAAAATTCATGGCTATGTTATAAATGGATGAACAAAGCATTGTTTAATTAAATATACAAACTTGTTTATAGCAGAAATGTGACCTACTCAATATATTATTTGTCTGAGTGGCAGATTCAAATAATAAACTAAATATTATGGTTAGCAAATTCTTAATAAACTAAGTGCATTGTGACTTGATGAATATATGTTGGTCATTCTTAAGCTCTTTAAGCTGTCTTTCCTTCTTCAAAAAGAAATCCTCTTTATGCAACCATTTTAGAAATAACACTTTATAGCTCAACTACACTATTCGCAAGTGGAGGTATTTGGAGAAGTCGTGTTTTCCTCTGTTATTTGTACTCGTATCTGTCTGAAGTTCATCTCCTGGACCCTGGAGACTTGTTTGAGCCACTGCTTTCTACTACAGAACTTTCTAGAAAATAGGCATCTGCATAAGAGACTACAATGCATCAATATATAACTTATTTGGTATAAGGGAAATAAAATGTTGGTTTTAAAGCTTCAAGGAACCCCACCCTGTCTGTCTTAAAGAAGTGTCTATTCCTGCTTTTGAGAACGAGTGATCTCATATATATATAGTGTATATCTGTCCCTTTCTCCATTTGACTTTCATCTGCACTATGGTCGAATTAAGGAGGGATTTAAAGAGAGGTAGAGAGGGGAAGAGGAGGAGAGAGGAGATACGGGTTTGAGAGGGGAGAATAGAAGCAACCCGCAAATCAAGAGTGTGCCTTTTAAAGAGAGAGAGAGAGAGAGAGAGAGAGAGAGAGAGAGAGAGAGAGAGAGAGAGAGAGCGCGTTTGGGGAGCTGGTATATAGCAACTTCAAAAGCAGTGGGCTGATGAGAGAAAGAGAGCTGGATGAAGACATGGGGGCTGGAGGAGGAGAGGAGAGATAGCACTTGAGGAATCACAAAGCAACGGTTGTCAACGTGGGGGTCGGGGACGCCCCCGGGGGACAGAAGGTGCTATGAGAGTAGCTGTGTTATTGTTAATTTTTATTTTAAAATATATAAAATATAATTTAGCTTTACTATCATTATAAACCGTGCATGCATTTGTTTTAGGTAGGTATTTATGGTTGCCCTGTATATAAATGTTACTATCTTGGCTACACAGCAAAACGTATTGCTTGCAAGCCTCGTTATAAACCACTTTTTTGGGGGGGGCCATGGGGAACTGAAACTGATCACACACTGACAGGATATGACATCAAAAAATGCACAGGCATGGATGCCCACACATACACACACAAAACCCCTCACACAGCTCGCCCAACAATATCCTTGAAGAATGATTGTGTGCAGGCATGTCTATTAATCTCACCTTTCATTCTGTCTTGGCTTTTTTTTCCCTGTCTCTTTGTCTTTCATTTATCTTTCTATAAACATGTCTCATTTTTACCCCCCCCCCCCCGCAACACCGCCACTCCATCTCTGGAGAACAGAGTTAGACTTTGTTGTTGATTTGTCCTGAAAAGCTACCTTGTTAAGTTGATAAGGATTGATGGACTAATTTGAAAGCTATTTGTGTGCGAGGCTGAGCCCGTGTGTCCGCGTGTGCGTATGTGTAAAGTATATCTGTCTTTCTCACCTGGTTTAATTCCGGCCAGAGACCCCACATTGCTTTCATCTGCCACTGAAAAATGAGAAAGGCACAAATTAAGATACACACAAACAAACACACAAGTTCTTTTGATTCCCTCTTCATTGCCATTCCAAATTTTCCATTTATCTTACACGCTGTACTGCTATAGTACTCCCACAATGAAAACTCTCCCTCTCTCAAGTTTCTCTCCATTCCTCCATCTTCACATCCATCAGTTTCACCATGCGGTAATCTTTTCCTGTACTTTGTAATTTTAGGTACAAGTGGACCCAACTGAAATCTGTAATAATAATAAAAAGACTAGGGCTTTTCAGTAAGCTGTGGGGTGTTGAAAGATGTTTATAATCATTCTGGATTGTCTGCAAACAATGGAAAAAGAGTAGTAACACGCTCTTCATTTGCATCATGAAGACCAAATGTCTTCCCCAGCTTACTTTTTATATTTTGAGAAACAACTTTGCATGAAAGTGCAGGTAGAGAGAGGGGAGGGGTAGAGAGAAGTTTGAGCCTCTAAGCAGTCAGGTGCGGGAGAAGCATTTAGGGTCCGATTCGGAACAAACCAATAATGTGTTTGTAATGCTGGTTTCAACTACAAGGCATGTCCCTCTATCTTATCATGCAACTACATTCTCTCATTTGCTGCAAGCGTCTCCCCTTTCTAGAGTTCCACGTTCTCTCCAGCTTCATTTTCCCCCCATCATTCTCCCTTCTAAAGCCACAGGCCAATGCTACGCTAACTGGGAACACATTAACTATGAAGATTGTGCCACGCAGGCACGCGCACGCACGCACGCACGCACACACACACACACACACACACACACACAGACACACACACACGCGCGCGCGCACACACACACAGCTGAAGAGTTGGTTCTCATTAGAAAACTATTTACTGGCGAAAGCTAGGTTTTGTGGTCTGTGTGTGTATGTGTGTGCGTTCGTGTGATTACGGGGCACTACATTTGGTGTTTGTGTGCGTCTAACAGCATCTGTGCGTCTGTGGCTAACCAACATGACTACTTCAGCAGCCTAGCCACTGGCTCGTGTGTGTGTGTGTGTGTGTGTGTGTGTGTGCGCGCCTACTTGAGCAGAGTGGTGAATGCCACGTGTGTGAAGCCATTACACATGATTATATTCAGCTTTCAATATAGAGAACTGGAGTGTGTTAACTCAAACTAGAGTCAAGTTCCATAGTCAGCCCTGCCAACCAGAAGGAAAGTATTAACTAACACATAACAAAGTTTGAGGATTTATATGACACCGAAACGTATAGGCCTATGTTACACACAATATTTAATTGAAAAAAATTAAAATAAAACTCTGAAGGACCTTCTGCGTTTAAAAATGATGAAAACACAATTCTTGGAAATATACATTATAGTAATATAACAATAGTAATTAGTCATTCTGTCACAAGGCAGTCAGTTCAGACAGCTTGAGGAAAGCTATGGAGTACCAAGACAATAAGCTATTGTTTTCCTGTTTACTGTCCTATACAACAGGACATACACACATTCCAGAGAACGTCAATCCCAAGAAAGCATGCAATAGTACCGATGCATCTTTGTTAGTCTCTGTGCATGTGTGGGTGTGTGTGAGCACGTGCTCCCATAACCAAACAGCAGCAGTAAGCAGCGGTGCACGCGCGCCTGTTAGCTGTGTGCCATGCATCCGAGCGGCCGTGCGCGGGCGAGACGACACTATAGTACGTAAACACGTCCCCACCGGAGGCCTGCCGGCTCTCACTCGTACCCAGGTCCATGCTCTTAGAGGCCTTCACGTGCTGGTACTGCCGCTGGGGGCGGGGCCGGCCTGGGGACTGTGGCCGCACGCCGGAGAGTTCCACCGGGCTCGGAGTGACAGGGGTCTGCCTGGAAGACATCAGAGAGACAGATAGCTCTCAACAGGTAGCCTGCTGTGCATCAGTGGTTCTCTAAATGAGGGAGGGGGGGTCACATGTTGACTGGTAATCACCCGCTCCATTATTCAGTCTGACATTGCCCCCTAGTTAGCTGACTACTGTGCACAAAGGACTCCATTGATTCTCCAACCAATCACCAGCCGTCCAGCCCCTCTAACGTTGATTTCACTGAACAGTGAAGCTGCTTAACCCCCGCCCACAAAGTTCATTTTGGCTCAAATGTGACTCTAAACAGGAGAGTTTGTTGTATTATTGTTATAGTTGTCATTTCGTTTTTTGGTCGTGGGTCAAAAAGTTGAAGAACTCCTGCAGTGCAGTATACAGTACAATGCATAAATATGAAAAATGGAACACTTAAAGATGGCTAACTAGTTTGCTGCTACTGCAGGACCACAATTAGCAACCAAGAAAGGGCAGTTTGGTTTGATTTATAGACATTGTAAAATATTAATTTCAATAAAATTTAAAAAATATATTAAAGTCATTAATTTATAATTTATATGGGTACGCTTATGCAACAAACTTTGCACACGCACACACACACACACACACACACACACACACGCACACACACAAACCTGTGTTGCAAGTAGGGCTGCTGTGTGGAGGCGCTGAAGTCCGTTTCATGTCGGGACAACTCTTCCTCCTCCTCATCCATGTGAGAATAACTCCCATTGCTCACTGGGGAAAGACAGTAGCCCAATCAGGACCCTCGGCTACAGAGGTACGTTGTGACGCTAGTAACGTGACGTCTATTGTTTGACAGACAATCATTCATCCTTTATATTCATTATAAGTGATAGCATTGGTTATGTAAGCTGTTATAATAGCATTATGTTAGCTTTTACTGTACTATTAAAGAATTAATTCCACACGTTTGTAAACTAGTGCACATAGAAGTCTAAGGTAGTTCAGTCAGTCCTCATAGTCTGCCCACTCGGCAGCCATCTTGGTAACACCCGCGGGCAGTTATTTCAGGCTAACAAGACCAGGCCCATATTTAAATAAATGGGGAGAAGGCCATAACTGCACTTTCAACGGTGACCAGGACATACCAGCTCATACTTCTATTACACATGCGCAAGGTCAGTGCAATCACACGATTGGCTTAATAGGTTTCCAGGTTTGGCCGTTATAATGCAGACAATTGGCTCTTTGGGAGGAGGGGTGGGATATGTGCATACAACCGCCATCTTTGGCTTTACAGACTTCTCCCATAGAGTTCTACTTGGGATTCTTGAAGTGGTCTGTCCCTTCTATAATGTCTGTAAAGATGAGGCAATACAGACAGGAAAGACCAGAGATACATCATCAAAGACCAGAGAGTGAAAGAACAAATTGTGTGGAGCACACACATACACACACACACACACACACACACACACACACACACACACACACAGTATAGTCATCATTTCTCAGAACACATATCTGACACAACACATGCTGGGATTATGACACCATATCTCAAAGTGTCGGTGTGTTTGTGTGTGCGTGCATGCGCATGTGTTTCCAGAGAGAGAGTAAAAGATGAACAGGGACTGGGAGAGGAAAACAAAGTATGTTTTTTCCTGAAGATATTAATCCTACTCATCACTATCTTTTAACTTTCCCCCTCTCTCTTTCCACTAATCTCACTTCTTTCTTGATTTTTTAAGTGCTTTGCGATCTCATATTTTGGTCATTTATCTCTCCTCTCAGATCTCCCCATAAATCACTTTCTTCAGGTTGCTCTGTTTTGCAGCTCCCTCCCTACCGCTCACTGCCAGCACCTTAATCAGCTCAACTGTCAGAAGCACGTTCTTCTTTTACCTCTCACACACCGGCAGTCTGGCCGACACACGCTCCAACGTTTCTCTAGTGGGACGCATTTGTTGTGCAGATGACAGATCAATAATATATAGAGTTTATATATAGAGAGAGATATTATAGAGTTTTGAGCTGCTAGCTATAAAGTATATATATATATATATATATAAATACACATACATACATACACACACACAGCCATGGAAAAAACCACTGCATAAAGATATAAAAAAATTCGAAGAAAAAGTATATTAAATCATTAAAAAAATATAAATATAAATGAAATGGGCAGTGGTCTCTTAATTTTTCCATGGCTATATATAAACAGTATATGTATATATATACAATATGATACATACAATACTTGTTCTCCCCACTACATGTGTGTGTGTGTGTGTATATATATATATATATGTATGTGTATGTACACACACGTACATACACAGTGGGGAGAACTTCCTTATATGTCACTGCCATTATGTTTGAATGTGAATCCGTGAGACAGGATTTATCCCAAATCCACATGTGCATGCATGCGGTGTCTGTGTGTGTAATAGGGACCCATTTTCTCCAATCAGAACCTCCAAGACTCCACTTTAGTTGTAATTTGTGCTTTAGCTGCAACTTCAACTAGTTATGGGATACCGCTTAACAATATTATACATTATACATAATTATCAGGTCCAGGAATGGACATAAAACAATAACGCCAAATGAGGACGTATGCATAATACTGTTTTATATATAACCACTAGGGCTGGGTATTGGCAAGGACCTCACGATACGATACGTATCACGATACATTGCGATACATTGCAATAATCTACATGAAACCTGCTCTGTACCACCTGGGTAGTCTAATATGTAAATAGTTTGATATTGATAACTCGGCTGAAAAATTTTGAGAAAACTATTTAAGTCAAAATTTCCATTCCAATTTATTAGAACAATATTTGCATTACACATCGTTTTCAATCTGTTTTGAATAATGTATTGATTGAATTATATCCTTCATCTTGTACATCTATTCCCTGTCTTGTTCAGTATATTTATAATTTTTTTAAATTATTGTTTTTATGAATCGATACAGTATCGTGGAATAAAATATTGCGATACTCAGCTGTATTGATTGTATTGCACAGCCCTAAAAAACATTTTATATAAACATATACACATTTTAGTGAGGGTCTCTGTTTCAAAGACACCAAGAAAACTTAAATATGTTCAATGAACAAACCGGAGTAAAAAAATACTTCACAGTGTGACACTTGATACAAGAACCCCTCCTCCTTTTTTTTTCTTTCAGCACCATTAAATCAAGAAACTCTCTTGAGATAAAGAAGAAAGTTAAAGGTAGAAAACAATTACAAGTTTGTAAAAAGGTGAGAAAGATGAAGAAACAGAAACAGCCCTAATGTGGCACTGAAAATGAGATGCAGCCATGGATAAGAGCCATCTATAATAAGCAAAAAGAAAAACCCACATCTGCATACATAAATATGTAGAAAGTCATTAAACTAAATTTATTCTTCTGCAAAAATACACATCTATGCCAGATACATTTCATTATTTTAATTTAAACTTCAATGCTGAGTACAGCTAATTCAGCTAATTCAGCTGGTGAGCACCACTGCCACATAAGCGTGCACACACACACACACACACACACACACACACACACACATACACATACATACAGGCCCGTACAAGGCCACACACACAGACAGACAGAGACAGACAGACAGATAGACAGACAGAGACACAACGTGTGTAAACTGACAGCACAGTGTATTCAAGGTCAGGGCTGTTTACCAGACTCAATGAGTATAAACAGACAAACAAAAGCTACTGTTGAGCATCCAACAACCCTGAACGAACAGTACTGGACCCACACACGCGCACACACAAACAATCGCGCACACCACACACACACACTCGCGCACACCACACACACAGGCACCCACGCAGCAAAGACAACTACACGTGCGGTGTACAAACACACTGGGACAACCTTAAACATATGAATCAACAGTGATATCAGGGGAGAACAGAATAGACACACATACGAATAACCCTAGCATACCGCTGTTGCTAGCCGTGCACATTTGTAGCACTCTTCGAACGCAGAGTTGCTGTACATCATATGCAACATGTTGAAGCGTACAATGGCGGACATGTGCGAGCAACGTGCCATCAGAAATACATAGGAGGAGAAACTAAACTGATAAGCGGGATGCGATTCGAGGCAGAAAGGCGCACGGATCTTAGATGCCGTAGATCGAGACGCTTGGTTCTTCTTAGTAAAATTGCGCTGGTCTCGGAAAGAAGAATGTGGTCACACCCCTGTTCCGCCATGCCAGCTGTCCCTTTTACACAGACACCATTCCAGCTCCAGTGTTGTGCCTGAACGCGTTCATTGAACGATAGTTCATGAACTTGTTCATATTTTGGGTGAACGTGAACTGAACGTACTGTATTACTGCCTGATGAACTTTACTGTGAACTTGTTCATTCTGGTGTCTGTGAACAGCACGCTCTCTCAGTTTAACTTCGTTAAATAGGGTGCCAGATTTCTATAGAGCCTTCCACGCGAAAACCCGGCTAAAATACACCGTAAACAGGTCTTAATATGTAGCGGAAAAAAACACGCTATCTGGCAACACCAGCCGCCAGTGTTGCACCGCCGCATGCGTCATCAAAACAAAAAGCAGCATGGAGACAACAAAGCAGCAAGGAAATATTTGCTGTCTGTGGTTCTATATGGGCTGTGGCAATAATTTAGAAAAAATAATAGCTCGCAGCAACATATGGAAAAAAATAACTATGAACTAGTTCATTTTTGGAACTGTGAACTTAGTTCAAAATTTTGAAGTATGAACTATGAACTGAACTAGTTCATTTTAAAATTTATGAACTGAACTTTGAACTAGTTCATGTAGAAAGTGACTGTCCATCACTGTCCAGCTCTGTGACTACCTCCGCTGCCGGAGGAGTGGTCTCTTCATTTTTTCCAATGGCTGTATATATACAGTACAATATACGAGACAGATGCAACAGACTAGATAGAGAGGGGATAAACATAACTAAAATAACTAGATCAGGTCAAGTTCAGTAAACACTGCAACCTTGAAAAACATGAGACAGAAATCTGTCTATGCCACTGAACGAGGTGAATAGACAGACAGAGGGAAGAGAAATTAAAGGAAAGATAAGGGCATATCAGGCTCTAATTAAGGCAATATCCTTTGTGTTCCTATGTTTTGGCTTGGTTCGTATTTTCGCTGATTATTACATATTTTCAATTTAAGGTTGTGTTTTGATCTGACTATAAGTGATTTGTTCATAGATGAAGCTGTTAGAGTTGTCATTATTGTTTCACCTGTGCTATATGCATATAACAGCCAGGTGAGAATATGTCAAAAGAACATAAATAATGTGATTACAGTTACATTATTAGTGTGCAATATAATTTGTAATACTAACCAGACTTTGATAGATAAGGAGAATCACATGTAAATATCGATTCTCCCAAACATTTTCTAAAATGTAATTCAGTTATCTCCCTCATGGTTTATGAAAGAAGACTATATACAGTATAAAGATTATAAGATACTTTTGTACACTTACCACTAGAAGCATAGAAGCTATTGGTCCCCATAGGTGTTTGGGCGGGATTGCCGGCCTTACTGACCAATCCCGTCTGTCCATTTGCTGGGCTGACCAATCCAGACAGTCCATAGGAGCTGTCAAAGGAACGGTTGGGTGAAGCTCCATCTTGCTCCTAAAATAGAGAACAACAGAGAACTTGGATAAGAGCATAGAATTGATTTAAACAATGAACAAATGATGAATGAGACCTATTATAGTCTTTAAGAAACCTACAAACCTTAAGCCTGGACAAACTAAACAACTTATTTACTGTATATAAATGTATACTGGACGTATCTGCCCATGAAGTCACGGTGAGCAATGTACTTTCTGCATCGTAACAGTGACATAGGCAGTACCGACACAGCGCTGGTCAGCTCCAACGAGCACTGCTACCGTCTAACTTACAGTAGCTGGCAGGGGAACAAAGGCCTGGTGCTAAACAGCTATCGGCTGGAAACACTGACCATACAGAATGGTTAGAGCAGACACAAGGAGGGAGTGAAAGAGAGAAAGAATATCAAATGTGTGTGAGTGTGTGTGTTTGAGAGAGGGAGAGAGATACATGAGCCAAGATACAAGTTTCTTAAATCTTTCTCTTCACTCCTCTCCAACCATCTATCCTCTATTCTATCCGTCTGTTGTTTCAGAGCTGTAATGACTGACAACATCATTTTCCTACCTCCTTTCACATGCAACCAGATGTCACACGCACGTGTACACACACACACACACACACAGTTACTTCAAAAGAAACAAAGAGAATCAAAGGACAGTATAGGATCAAGGTGAAAGACGAGAGAGGATTCAGCTTCCCACGGCCTATCCTCCACGTCACTGCCTCTGTGAGTGCGAGTGTGTGTGTGTGTGTGTGCGGCAGTGCATTTATCCAGCCCTCTGTATCAAAGCAGCATCATGTCTCAGCTGCTGTGCATGACAAAACCTCTTTAACATCTCCCCCCCCACACACACAAACTCTCCCCCAGTCCTACCCGAGACAAGCCACTCTCCCGTGGGGGTCAGAGGTCGCGTGGGCTCACCCCCTCACGGATTTCTCCCAGGATACATCCCATTAGCCGTTGTCAAAGTGCAATTGGATTACTTTCTAAATGAAAATGGCTGCTCGCCACACCAAGAACACAGCAGCCCGTCTACATAGAGAGGGAGTTTAGACTGCGGCCCCCGGTGAGGAGAGGAGAGGAGAGGAGAGGAGAGGAGAGGAGAGGAGGCACAGGGTCAGAATACCCGTGTTTAGTAAACCACATTAACTCAAAATAGGGACTTCAGAAAATTCATATTTCAAGTTTCAAGTTTAGTAGCTCTTCTGGATCCCGGTGTAAAAAGAGCCATAGACTCATTTAAAAATGAGTCTGGCGTCTCCTGTGATCATCAAAATAACGTGGATGTCTATGACGGCCCTCTGATGAGCCAAAAGTACCAGCCAAACAGCCGACACAGGAACCTGTACAAAGCTGGTGATTTGACATGCTAATATGTGAACCCCTATATTATTAGGCCTCACATTGCATGGAAAGAGTCCCAAATTAAATTATATCAAAAGAGAGGTTAGCGATTAGGTAGATAGCCTGGGGAAAACGGATATATGGAAGGAGATGAAAGAAAAAGAGACCGGAAATAAGACAGCAGTAGGAAGAAGAAAAAAAAAAGAGGAAAAAAGATCAGAGAAGAAGAAGGGGAGGAGAGTGGCGGAGGGAGAGCGCTCCATTTGTCTTGTGTTAAAAGCATCGATACTGGAGCCAACAAAGGCTTTTATACCTCCGACTGTCTCCTCTCTATTCTCCGCATTCTCTGCCCATTCTGTCCTCTCTTAAGAAAAGGGTGCGGGGGGGGGGGGGCTTCGATGTGACTCTTTGATGTTGCTAACAGCTCTCCTCTTCCTGCTATTGACAGGGGATGTCCTTAGCATTAGCCCTGCCCACACGCACACACGTGCCCGTAACGCGCACGTGTTAACGCAGGTGGGTGCGTGTGGGCAGACACGAAGGCCAACACTATTTAACTGCTTTGTTTTGTGCGCATAGATAGGTGTGCGTGTGTGTGTGTGTGTGTGTCACATCTCTTTCAGGGCAAGACATGGAGCATTCACACCTTGACAAACAATTCACCATGCATGTGTGTGTCCCTGCTTAACACACACCCCACCAGGCCTTGTAAAAGGCATCAACTTCACAGCTGAAAGGCAGCCGAGGGACTATTGTCAGCGAGCTGCCGTATCACTTTCCCTCACAAAGAGGACAGATATGCCCAGTCAAGGACACACACAAACACACACACACACACAGAGAGAGAAGCTGAATGGCGGAGGTGTGAATGCTCCTTACCTGCTGCTGGTGAGAGCAGCGGCAGAGACTGCTGTCGAATTCGTGAGGCAGGTGAAAGGAAGGGCTCCAGGTTAAGTGCCTTGCAAAATAGGCTGCTAATAGAATGGGACATTTCTAATTCCTGACTGGTCAAGAGAACTGAACCAGAAACATCTAGGTCTTTGCATTCTACTGCCTTTCTGCCGCGCTGACACAAGGGTGCGTGTGTGTGTGTGTGTGTACCTGCACAACTCTTAGGACCACCAGTTGAATAGTCCCTCTTAGGTTCCCTTCCTGGGACATGGAGCGGCGGAGCGTCTCCATGGCAACGTGGTTCGAGCGGCCCAGTAGCGACTCCCCATTCACCGCCACCAGCTGGTCGTTAACACAAAGGCGCCCATCCTGTAAAGGGCACATACACACGCAGTTATTAAATGTGTAGAGCTCGATAATTGGATTTAAAATCAAGTTACCGATGTCAAAGGAGTTATATTATGTTTGGAATCCTTTACTTAACTTATCCTTTATATTATAATGTATATTTAGTATATGCATGTACAGCCAATTAGGAGACCACTGCATATTTTAAAATCTGCATATATATATATATATATATATATGTATGTATATATAT
>JAOEHI010049528.1:0-20201 GCA_025447815.1 Percopsis transmontana | reverse complement strand
ATTGATATAGAGATAGAGAGAGAGAGAGAGAGAGAGAGAGAGAGAGAGAGAGAGAGAGAGAGAGAGAGAGAGAGAGAATTATTATTATTTTTTTTTTTAAAACACATCCGGAAGCTATTTTTGTTGTTTCTTATGTAACAAAAGGAGGCCCAACAGCCCAGACATTTTATTGAGAATTATGAAACCGGCATCTAACCCCATCTCTCTCTCTCTCACACAGCCGCAAGTGTCGACCTAAGTCTGGCTCAGACACCTGTGTGCAGTAGCTAGGCCTACAGGCCTATAGTTGCTTTGTTCTTTTTAAACCTCTACTTATAATGTAGAACACCGATAGGAAGGATGGGCGTGTCTTTGAACAGATGTACGGGAATGGTACAAAATAGCATAGGCATGCATAAATATGTACAAGCAGTACAAGCAGACAGACATTCTTTGAATTCTTCAGCAGAAAATATCAGTGAGCTGCAAAGAGGCCCCGTGTGTTAACCATTAATCCACACTACAAATGTCAGACAGGTATATTAGGAACTGGGGTAAGGTCAATAGTTTCTGCTGAGCACTATAATAGACTTTAAGTACCTCAGGTTATGTAACTCACTGACAGTGACTAAAAGCTATGGTTACGTGTGGGAAGGACGTTGTTATTGTGGAACACTTTATAGGCACCCTACAGTGTAACGCGGACATTAACACTTTATGGGGTTTGGAAAACTTTCCTAAAGCAAAAAACACAACAGAGTTGTGTGACTGAAAATAGAAAGGTGCGATTGTATAGACAGTGGTGTGCCTATATTACATGTATGCGTGTGTGCATGCACATTAGTTTAGAGCATGAGGTGAACACTGAAATTATTCAGCCCTTCGTCTAATTAGAAATATAAAACGGTCACAATCTGTGGGTAGATGAATGAGGCTCTGTGTGTACGTGCGGCTGATATACAATGTCCATTGAGGATAATGGGTCGACTGGATCAGCTCCAACAAGGAAATAATAGGTAGAAGTGACATGATACATGAGTTTGTATTAAAAAAAAACACACACACACACGGACTGCAGCCGTGTGAAGGACACATACTGTACATGGAGAGCCTGTAGATTTCTCCAATTGTGTTGTATTGTATTGTATTTCGAGGATGTAGATGAACCAACACCATCAACTCAGTACAAGTGCCCCCTTTTTGGAATGAAACCAATGAGGGCTGATGCCAAGCACTACTCACTACGCAAGTGTACCGCTATAATCTGCTGACGGCGGGGGAACGTAAACATATCAGAATGAAAACAAAGTGGGGAGACCACCATCTTAAACCGTGTAAGTGGCCTGCGGTGGGGGAGAGACATTCCCAATGTGCCTCAACAAAGTATCACACTGATTTATTACCTATTTATTATTACACATCCAAATAATGTGACATTTACAGGATTTGAAATGCTGCTTTATGGCGCTCCGGATAAGCACACACTGTTTATATGCACAATTAGGATAATAATAATAATAATAATAATAATAATAAGTTACATGGTCCCAACCTGAATGTTATAATGTTCATTTCGGATAATGGCAGAGGCGTTTGTTTGATCTAACAATTTGCATTTTGTTTACATTGCGCCAGATACCAGTCAAAAGCTGCCATGAAATGCAAAACTTGCAATCAGCACTTTATTTACTGTGAGAGAGTGTGAGAAAATGCCCAGGCCACTGATAACCCTTACACTAGCAGAACGTGTAGAAGTCTTAAAAAAAAAAAAAAAAGAAAAAAAAAGATAGATAAGGGAGGAAGTCAGACCATCTATTGATGCAGGTTAGGAGTAGATGGAAGTGCGATTGCCAAGATTGAAAGAAAAAAAAAGACAAGATTTATAAGGAATGGAGAAACAATTCCAGTGAATGCCTGTTGATAGAGAAACCTAACCAGTTAGCTACAAAATTATAATGGACAGACTTCAAAGCATCAGTCAGGTGGCTGTAGCCAATGCGCCAATATGACGCGTCCTTTGCACAAAAAATAAAAAACTCCTTTACAGTATTAACTACGTATTGTATACTGGCTGTTATTTGTAACACTGCAGTAGGCTAGGAGGCTATGGTGTTTTCAGATAGATCTCTATCTCTAGATCGATAGATATGAGAACACTCCGATTAACAGCACAATTTCACATGGCCCTGACGCTGTGCATTTAAGCACAGTGTCAAGACTATACACCCTTTGTGCTATAGCACCACCAGAAGCCCAAATCTCTGCCCCAGCTTGCTGTTCATGTTTAAAACCCAAATGTCCATGAAAGTTAACATGGCTGTAGCAGGATAGGTAGAGAAGAAGTGAACCTCTGAGGGCTGTAAGGGAAGGGTTAGAGAGGAGTGTGAACGACAAGTCAAACCAAAAACAAATGCTGGTTGTAATGCGGGTTCTAGCCTCAAGGGTAATTCGGGACACAAAATCGAGTTGTGTCCCTTGAAACTGCACAGACTTGTATTGGCTTACTAACTGAGCTTTCATGCGTTTATTTTCTCTGATCTCCAGGAACTTGTTCCAGGATGTTGCCATAAAAACACTGAAGACAATTGAAGGACACTGGAAACCCCTGTGTGTTTGGCCGTGGGTATGTGGAGGGGTTTTGGAATGCGTTTTGTGTGTTTGAGCATGTTGTTGTGTAAAGATTTTAGCTTTTAGCGGGCAAAGAGAGGGGACAGCCCAAAGTAAGCACTATTAGGCAGACACAGACCTCCAAGGGTAATTGAGGATAGCAGGGAGAGAGAACAAGAAGAGGAGGGAGGCTGGGAGAAATACTAGGGGACAAGAAAAAGGAAAAAATTGGAGGAGGAGGAATGTGTCAGCTCAGCTCCCAGCCTTGAGGATGAGTCACAGCTATCTTTGTCTGCCCCTGTGACGAGAGAGAGAGAGACCACAATCCTCCCTGTTTTGCTGTGGCGTTGCCATGACAACTGTGGCCTGTAAGTGTGGTCAGTATGCCATACAGTATACTTTTGTACGCTATGGGTGAGGGGGGGTGGGGACTTTCCTTCCCAGGGAGATGCCTACTGTACATTTTCTTCAAGGATGGCAAAACTGGGGGACATTTTTTTTTTATTAAAGTGTTTTATAAGATCCTGGCAGCATTGATGTCCAAGTTTCTGGTAAGCACAGACTGTTGGGAATCCACTCAAACCACTTGAAAATAATTTGTCTTTGAACTGTAGAAGAGATAAACACTGAATCCACTACAAAATGGGGGCATTGAGAAACAAAGTGAAAAAAACAAAACAACGACAGGCACTATTTTCACACACAAAATTGTGACAGCTCTACTACAGTTTGAAAGTTAAGTCTGTAAGCATATTGTTTACTAAATTATGTAAACACAGCTTTCTGTAACCTGCCTAAAATCTGAGAGAATGTAGCACTATAACAATTTATGCATCCGGCTAAATACCACGAGACATCAAGCAAAGTTAATACAAAGTGTCTAGGATGCTTGTTCAGGTGGAATTGCAAAATTCCACCTGATCCCACAAAAATGTTACAGATCCCACAAATATATACGCATGAAGGCATCCACACATGCAACACACAGGAACACTCGTGTGGGTGGGGTTCCACGATGACTCTCCGCTCGAAAAGGGGTTTCCCCACACTGCTATGCATTTTCTCAAAAAATGATTCTCTCTAATTATAACCCAGCTTTGCTATGTCCACTTGCACCTTATTTATCTTGGGCCACACATTAAATATTTATAAGAGGAAAATGTGACTTAGAGAAACACTATAGTAAAGGCATTATTTTTTTTTATAACATTGAACAAATGCAGTGAAACTTGGCTCTTACACTTTGACATTTATGCATAGCAAAGTATTGTAGGTATTTAGCTAGTAAAAAAAAATGTAATATGCAAATTTATAAATTTTTTTTTATCAAACTCAAAACAATGAATAAAACCTATGCAAAAGCCATTTTAGACCACTATTGAACAAAAAAAAAAAAAAAACTGGTTCTGACCTAAGGGGGTTGTGCAACTCTAAAACAAAAATAAAAAAATAAAAACACAAAAACCATGCAGGTTTTTCCTCGTGTCTCTTGTGTGTGCGCAGCACGCAATTGTGAGTGTGTGTGCGTGAGAGAGAGCTATATCCTTTGCCTCCTGGCCTTTGCCAGCAGACATCCTTACAAAGCAACATGTGGCAGATGGGAACAAAGCTTGTTTGTTCTTGTAATACAAGTCAACTGTTGGGGTTCTGAGCACTTACAAGAAGAGAACAGACTAAGAGATGGGCCCATACAATGTCCTGTCATCACACGCCCACTGGCTCGATGTAATGCATGCAGCAAAATGCACTTCAAATGTTATTCTTACTGAAATGAAGCCTCTAATCTTCATCAAACAGTACAGGCCCAACAGCGCCAGCCAATGAGGAAAGGGAAATGTTTGCCCCCGCCCCCACACCCAAGTCATTTTATTCTATGTGCGAGTCTACACTGAGAAGTAGGCGTATTCAGCCGTCCTTCCCCCTGCTAATGATTAGTTGATGATTCATCGTTGTGTGAGGCCAGGAGCCTTGTGCCTGGTCTTTGTCGCCGTATGTTAGCATAAGGGCTAGCTTTCACCATTATTTGATTAGATTATCAGTGTTGATAAAGGGGATAGCTACTGAGACAGCTAGTATACCCTTTCATGTTCCACATCCACAATGCCACCACACAGAGCACTGCGCGGTGTAGTTATAAAGACAAGGCACGGCATTTAGAGGTCGCAGCATTCAGTTCATTTTTTAGTACTGTGGTCCTCCTGAGTCTTGCAAAATTCAAGCACATACTTGGAGAGTAAAAGCATCCACCAATGACAGATGTTATCTTTATTATAAAAAGGAAACTATGATAAAATAAACTCAAAGTCAGTTACTGTACCTGATTGGCCTTCTGAAGGGCCACATTTTGGACCACAGTAGCTTTTCTGTCAAGAGACCAAGTGTTCACATAAAAGGTTAGCAGAAACACAGATTAATAGGAGGTGAATGAGTTTTGACCTCAAGCCATGTTTTGTGCCTTGTTAAAAGGACATTCATTCAAGCCAGGCCTTATTAATTTCATAATGGTGCGTACCACAACCCCACTGATAGCTTTAGTACTGAGAAACTTACCACTCTGCTGCTGCTTCTCATTGGGATTATAATGCAGTTCAATGGTCAAAAACCATGTTAATCTCCTTTCGATAACGGTAAACTCACAATGAGTGTCTTCATTCGACAAAAAGAAATTGCATTAGCTACATTAGGTCACTTCCCGTTTACAACTTCCTGGTTGCAGCAAAGATAAAAAAATCAAAAGTTGCCAAAGTATAGTGTTTTTGGTGAAACATAATGAGAGGTCTGATTATAATGAGTTTCCAGGAACCTTGAAACAGGAGTATCGCATCCTAATGTACATTACAGTTAAAATTCCTAGGTGGCTCAACCCCAAATGCATTCACTCTATGTGGACTAGTAACTCTAAGTGTGAGCCAGAGTGATGTCCAATGGTATAAGTGCTCTATCCAACTGCACTGATTTACCTTGAAAGCACCATGTGAATAGATATAAAAAAAAAAAAAAAAAAAAGGGGGGAGCATCATTTCCATTGCGAAACAAAACTCATGCCAAGTTTATGAGGTTGGGATATGTTATGGCTAACATTCCTTAGCATGTAGGAAAATAGCAGCAGACCTCCGAACTAAGACCAAGCTGTGTTTATAGGATGAGCTTGGCTAGTTCACAGCAGAATTTTATCCAAGGGAAACCAAAAAGGGCCTACTGGTTGATCTACTGTATATCAGCACATACGAGACAAAAAGTGAAGAAGTGGCACAGGCCATGAAGTAGATACAACCGGCAAGTATTGTTTGTTCAAACCTCACCTAGAATAGAAAGGTGGGATTTACCCTCAGGACAGTTCAGATCAGGTTGGTTGTAATATACTTTTCTCACACATATTTACACTTTCCTGTCATTGTCTATACCTTCTGGCACACATTGTACTGTCCTAGGTGGTAAACCCAGGCCATCTTGGCAGCGAGTTAAGATAGAAAATACAATAGGCATGTACTGAAAAATAGGTTGAGACTGAGGTCTGACGGGCTGTTGTGCTAAAAAAAAGCAAATGTAAGGAAAAAGCTATCACTTTGTAACACGATAAAGAAATTTTTCAGCAAAATACAGTCTATATAGGATGAAAGAAATTGTACATTTTGTAAAAATTAAACCCAGGGCAGGCCACATCAAGCTTTTTTCAAACTAGACTCCTAATATCAGTTCCCCAGCTCACATAAACAAGAACAATTGTCAATGGAAAACATCTTGAACTGTGTAGAAGTTAATTGAAAGGGCTTCCATACAAAGTCTGGGGCTGTTTGTATTATATGGTAATGTTGCTGACATGCTATCCATCTTAAATGTATCGGGGGTAGTATACATGAGGAAGGATTACATAACAAAGCAAACACCCACTTCACCAACTTCCCAATTGGAACAATGTGTATTCAGTTTGTGCGTGTGTCCAGTCCCATTTTGGTGATTTTCCCTTTTTTTCTATGGGCAAGTGACTCATGAAACTTGGCTAGTTTATTAAGAGAACCCAGTATGGAAACTCTGATCCATAAACACACGTGAGCACACACATGCACGAGCACACATGAGTTCTGGTCCACTTGTGCCCAAACCCAACTCTCATTATCCACACAGCACTCAAACTCCACCTAACAAAGACCGCTCTATATACTGTATGTGCCCTCCAAACACATTTACAGGCTTGCCACATCTGTTTTCCATTGTAATGTACCCTTCTATGTGATCGAGAAACAAGCTACCTCCAGAATAGACTAGTTACACAGCCCGAATGTTCCTATGGACCATGCTAGCAGAATAACTGGTCAGAGAGAAAAGGGTTTATAAAAAAGACTTCAAATTGTAGCACAGCTTTAGCAAATCATGTTACACAGTTGCTACTGTAGAAAGTCATTATAGGGCAACTGCAGTACAAATAAATAAATATCCAATCATGCCTTTAAATTAAACTATATAGTGCAGGTTCAAGCAATGCATAGGGAGCTATTTAATATCAAATAGTCCCCTCAATGCCCTGCCATCATTACAAAAGGCAATGTAATCAAAGTTAATGTCATGGTTAGATGACTTCCGAAAACCAGCAAGTATTGGCAGCACCTACGCAACCTTGGCACCACTGAAGAGTGTCGTCTACCGTCATATAAAAGACTTGCTTAGGTAAAAGTAATACAGGATTTAACCAGAGGCAGGAAGGAAGAATAGAAGAGTTGGTGACCAAACTGCATAAGAGAAGATGTAACACAATGTTGGGTGCACATTTCTTGCCTGGGGGAAAACGAAACTTCAGTTAAACTTGTTTTTTTTTTTCCCTGGCAGGGGTTTTCAAAGTCTGAGACTGTGGGTCTCCCCTCAGACAAAGCTTGGAAAAAGGCGTGCCCCCCCCTCCTTAGTTTACTTGCATAGGGTCGCTCAATTCCTCAAAACTACTATATCTCTGAACTCTCTCTTTAACCAAATTACACATATTTAGGCTATTCTACGAGATCTCCTTTTGATAACTAATGTAATAACTAATATATTTGTTCACTTCCATTTACTGAGCCTCCCCTGGAGATGTTTAGAGCCACCCTGGGGAGGCCCGCCTCCCACTTTGAAAACCTCTGCTCTATGGCATAATAACCTTCTGAAAGCTTTTTGTTCATAAATAGTGTTTGTGTCAATGCATCAAATTGTAATTTTGCTTCAATTCAAGCCATCAGCTGAAATCTAGAATTTAAGAGAGTACAGCTGGGTTAACAATATGCCTATGTCTCAAATTGGAGGGGGGGGGGTATGTATGTATGTACATACATACATACTGTACATACATACATACACACACACACACACACACACACACACACATATACAGACTGACGCAATACATGATACAACTGATACAATACAACTACATGACACTAGTGAAAGGAAAATTCACTTTGTGCAAAAGCATTCTGATGTTTATCTAAACAACGATTAAAGTGAAGTACATGCTTGCATGTTCCCATTTTAAAAGGAGAGACTGAACCTAAGCATTTTCTCTTAACAAAATCATGAGCATCTTGAATAAGTCCTCCTGTTATCCAGAATCGCACACGTGTGGGATGTATATTGTGGTACCATGGAGATGCACTTAGAACATTCCTAAGGGTAAAAATAGGGGCTTACTCATTGATGCTATGGTTATCATCCCAAACACTTCTGACTAATAATAAACCACGTGGCGTCTTTTGATAACCATCTTCCCAAACTGCACTTCTTCATTGTAATCTCATTATCTACTTCTTGTTTTCTCAAGGAATACAGCTACGTGATAAATAGGCCTATCATGAGTGCCAGTATGGAAACTGAGAGATTCTTATTTTACCTCGGAATGAATGTGTGCTCAACCTACATTATGGGAAAATATAACACGCAATGAGGACAGTGAACACTGTGACATCACTCCTAAACAGACATTGTGAAGCTTGTTTACCATTTGCCTTTTTTATATGCACAATATAATGGGATGACTATGACCCAATTAAAAAAAAATAAAAAAAAATAAAAATAAAAAAAATAAAAAAAAGTACGCAAAGTTTTGCATCAGCTGGACCCTTTGACCTTTACTAGTGTTTTGCTCATTAACATATTAGTATGTGCAATAAATACACCGTTTTTCCTAGCCATTCATTAGATTTGTAAAAAAAAAAAGGTGAGTTGTGGTTTACCTACGGTGTGCCTGTGATGACCACATTGTCTTTATTGTCCAACCAGTGGAAAAGATCATTAGCATTGTGTTCCTATCCCTTTTTAAAAAGCCGCCTCTACTCCTACTGCTGGTTCCTTTTTTTCTTTATTGTCCAGTCAAGGGTTTAATATCATTTAACTTCCTCTGTAGGCCCTGCGAAGCCTTTTGAGACTTAATTATTGATTGGTAATTGATTAGGGCTATGGGCTTTATCCAGTATATTACCTGATACCCCCACCCTTTAAGCCACATTGTACACTGTGCCAAAGCATGTGCCACTCCAAGCTTGGTTAAAATCCCTGTTTTCATATATTCAAAAGATGATTTATAAATCTAGACATGGGTGTGGCTTTTTACCTTACCCTTTCAATCCAGTGCCACCCTTATGAAAATCTAGTCTACCTGCAACTGAAAATTAAAGGGTATTACTATAAGGTTTAAGAGCAATCGTAAATGTAGGTACCAAATAAATATATTACTCTTAAATAATCTACATTTAATGTAACCAATATTTGTCCCAATATACCACAATGTGTATTTGGTATATTTTTGGTGTCATCAAATAAAAAAAGACAGTGTGTCCTACAACCAGCAACCTTATGTTTCACAGCCACCCGCGCACCTCGCGGGTAGTCTGGGCGAGACGCATCACACACACAGGCCTTGACAAATTGTGTGAACATAGGGCCAAGCCCTGTGCATCCAGCTCTAGTTTGAGGGCTAGCATTTCAAGTTATTCTGAACTCTTCTCATGTTCAGCCTCGAGCGTTGGGTTTTGCACTCCACTAACACCTGCATGAGCCAAAAATTCCTCTAGCTAAAGATGTAAATTATTTACAAGTCCGACAGGGTTTTAAGTGGACTTGTTAGCATCTAGGCTAGCAGCTCTGGGTCCAGCCTCAGGGGAGACAGCATGTGTTCCATGCTGTGGCTATGCATACAAAAGAGGTCTGTATGGGGAGAAGCCGTGTCATGGCTCTGGACTAAACAGGTGTGTCCAGTCACTACCAACAGCTCCACCTGTTGCTGTACTTTTGTTTGTCAGACTTGGGTGGCAAAATGAAATACATACCGCACAGAATAAATCATAAAATTATGTTTTGGGAGATGTAACGCCGGTTAGATTGATTTGTTGCACTTCCTGCCCTTCCATATTAATAAACATGACGCACAATGCTTGTTTTAGATCGGTGTAGCTTGACTTCCTGTACACACACAGTTAGTCCAGAGTGGGCTGGCGAAAACCTCTGAGTCACCACCCAGTCACACACTCCTGCCAGGACTTCCAAGGCACCATGGCAACCAAACAGTGACAAAACACACTGGCTGTAGCGTAAAGAACGAATTGGATTGAGTGATGCCTTTAGACTACACGTGCTTCAGGAGCTGCTTCCTTTGACGAATGCTCCAGTTGGGCGTTATTGTGGAGGTGGTAAATATTTTGGAGGGTAATTGTCAAAAATGCCATTCACTCAGCACTTACTGGTTGCACATCGTCATGCCTCAACATGCTTTCTTTGTTCTGTTGGGCCAACGCCCAGACTAGACGGACCACACCCTTACCTGAACTACCCATGAGTCACACCCAGTGAATATTACCATATACATTAACAACTTCTGTATTGTTTCAGCTTCTTTTTTAAAATCAGGCACCAAATGTGGAATAATATATAGAGTGCCTAAACCCTCCAATGCATCCAGTTTGTTACCAGCTTGTTACAAGTGTTTCAATTCACTTGGAATTGTGAGTGGGATCTGGCTCACAGTATTTACTTTGGTCTGATAATCTTGTGTCTTTGCCCCTATACTCGCTAAACAGATCTCGGGCATAAATATTAGATAACTTATTATGATACGAGTGTTTTACTTTCAGTAGGGTTTTTTTTTTTTTAAATAAAAGATGCAGACTGCCAGGCCTCTGACACATTCCTGGGGAGTTAACATGCACAGAGGTTTCCTAGTATGAAGAATGTGTTTGCAGCAATGTTTTTTCAGAACACACCTACAGTACATAGTTGTAGTCAATGTTGAGGCTCAACAAGTCAGTCAAACCATGAGAATATATATACTTATTTGGATAGGTGTGAACAGAGTTATCTGATTATCTGGTAAAAGTAATAAAAACTATTAATACCTCAATAAATGCCAGCCAAATAAAGCCTTTGAATTACCTACCATACTTAAAAGGATAAGTGAGACAATTTCAACTTTGACCATACCATAATCTCAGCTACATTGTGCTACCAGTACTTCCCACACTTCTCCGATTCAATTTTACAGGGCAGTTACACTTGATGTAAGATCATTCAAAAGTCCTATGAGCACTACAAGCCAGAGCTGGCCATTATTTGGCAAGTGACAGTTGGGTGTGTGGCAAGGACATATAGTTTGGTGGAGGCGGATTTCCTGGGAAGAAAGTCATCTCCAGCGACGCGTTAAAGTTACATGCCTCTACTAGAATGTCCTACAAGGAATCTTATCTACTAATGTTAGATATGCACCTCCACACCTTGTTCAAAGGAAGCTCTGATGGCAGTGTATGCACACCATGTACAATGTCACAGTGCAACACTCCCTCAGCTGTATGCCATCTTAACTAACTAGTTCAGCCAGCAGCTCTCCAGATTTCTGCTTGCTCCACACAGGTCGACAGCTGCACTGTGACCTGCCACCATTAACTGTGAATGTCTGTTGGAGAGTGCCATACTTGGCTAACTGCTAATCATCCAAAAATGGCACTGTATACTTGTTCCCAGGTTCACACATACTAAGGCTCTAAACCAGATGAGCTGAGAGAGATACATTGGGATTTAAGTAAATTGGTGGGGCTATGCGGGCCATTAGAGGCCTTTATCTATAAACAACATGCAGTGAAACTAAACATCACAAGCCAATTTCACCTTCAACTGCAGGGTGTAGGAGTGGAATCAGGTTGCCTAGTGAATAGTGATTGGTTAGAAAGACAACTTCGCTTTCTGGGAGATTCCTGACAATATCACCTCACCCACGGCCCCACAAGCTGCTCCTACCTAGCTTTAAGCTCCTTGTACTCCTCCCTGATCTTGCCTAGCTCCAGCTGCAGGCGGGCGCGCTCCTTGGCCACCTGGTCGAGGGTCTTGCGGGCGTCGGCCAGCTCCGTCTCGTAGGCCGCCTTCATGCCCGTCACCTCACGGCTGACTTCCGTATCCGACTCCGTGATGCGCATCCGCAGGCCGGCATTCTCCACCTCCAGCGAGCGCACCTTGTCGATGTAGATGGCCAGCCGGTCGTTGAGGTTGCAGAGGTCCTCTTTCTCCTGCAGCCGGGTAATGCGGGCCGGCGAGAGAGGGGTGCTGCCGGCGCGTTTCTGGATCGGGGTTTCCATTGTGGCGATGGGAGGTGGCTCAGAGAGAGGTGTAAGCAGAGGGATGAGTCACTAGCTGTAGAGGAGAAGGAGAACACATTAGAGGTCTATCCAGGCTGCCTTCCCTGGAAACACATTAAAGGGATGGCATTGGTTAAAAGTTTCGGAAGGATCTTGCAATTTGAGGGGTTATATAAGTGACGCGAATGGTACTCCTTGTAATTCTGCCAGGTTTCCTGTCTAAAATAATGTCACCAGAAAAACTAGTAAGAGTCTGTGACAGTTTCTATGTCACAAGTGGGCAGTGTTCAAATAACCAATCATCTTTTAATGTAACATTTCATCTTACTTTACCCTTCTTTACACATTTTACATTTTGTTACCGTCATCAAACTTGAACCGAATGATTTGTTTCAAACTGGGAGGTTTTAGATTCAATATCGGCATCTGTCAGCATCTGTCGGCTGATAAAACAAAGCAATTGTCGGTCACAAAATGACAAAGAAAAGCAGAAATCAAGCTGGATTTTAAAACGTAACAAACGTTTTTAAGGAAACAGGGGCTTCAGTTAAAATAGTTCACTAAACCTAGCAAGCGTTTGTTTGCTGACCACACCCTGCGACACATCCAGTCCTCCCCCATTTCCAAACTACCTTTGGTGAAAGAAAATGCCACAGATAGGTTTCTTAGACATCATGTAATCATATAAAAATATATATACATTTTTAAAAGCACCCCCCCCCACCTGATTTTAAGATGAATGATTGGCTGAATCCCACTTCTGATGGATTTTGTAAGGAGGAAAAAGCTTTAGGATTCTTGTCTGGGCAGCACGCCCACTGTGCTGAATCTGTTTGGAGTTATCCATGATAATTTACTTCATTTTTCCACTGTGAGTCACCACACCACTTGTAAAACTTTATTTTAGTACCCTCAATGCTATAATTGTATTCTTTAGGATAACAGAAAATGTCTTCACAGTTATGATCGATTTTATCCATTTATTTTAACATGTATTGTCACAGTTTAATGCTTCTGTCCTGCTTTGGAGTTGGACATTCAAATTAGTATTTACAGTAGAACACAGTATATGGTTACAGAATGCAAGCATAGCTGCATTTGAGTCAGCATGGCATCTGTCCTCTGGCTTTATTGTTGCCAAAGCGGTGAAGCCACTTTATTCTCTTCTGAATACGCAGATTTCACCATTATCCCCCACCTTCAGCTCGCTCGCAAGATAATTACACACAATTATCTTGTGCTCTGAAAATATGAATCTCGTATCCCGGGAACTCGGCCTTGTTCTCCCAGACTGCGCTTAGTAAAATGGAGGCCGACAGCAAGCAACAAGCTGCTAAATGCAACCAATCACTAACATTTATTGACAGGGATCTCCACCCACATTCACTTGGAACAGCCCCATGCATAGTGTCATAGTGCCATAGAGTCATAAAACATACACAACCGGATGCCCTGATAAGGGCATAAATCCACTTTGTGACTGGTGTGAGGCACAAAGTGTTGGCAGTGAAATTAATGAGTGCTGTAAGGGAGGCTTTTGACACTGAAAATACACACTTTTTTCAGAACTGAACCTAACATACAGTACACAAATGTTAATTCAGGGCGTGACAGACCACTAACAATCACTTAAAGAAAACACTTTTTTAAACCAATCGTTAATCGCTCCTCCCGCACCCGATTCCTTAGTGGCTGGCATTACTCACTACTCCTCCCCCTATGGCACTATAGGCTCACACTGATCTCTACCACTCCCTCTGCAGCTGCCCACACTTGCAATTCAAAATATATTATATAAACTTAGCGGAAGCAGAAATTTGTGGTTTTGGGGGCGGTGTAATGCGTGTGTATGTATGTATATACACACATCTTCTCCAAGATCAATACACCAGTTACCCACCACTGGATTATTGGGAAGCCTACGGATTTACATCTCCGCTCAAACTAAGAACTACGTGGAGCGCCATGCACAAGTAGGTAGGCATGTCCACACACATGCAATGACATTAGGTACTCCCTCAACTAACTTTTACCAGACCACACATTACATTCTACCGCCAATAAAGTCCCATCTCACATTCCACTCCAAAACCGCACATTAGACGAGTTATAATCCGTCTTCTTCCCTGGAGTCTAGCCTAAGCATGGTAAAAGAGCTCTAAACTTACAGAGAACATTGACACAATACAGCAGCACGACATTATGATCTTTGTGTCAATACAACATGAAAAAACTCTGAACTTTGCCTTACCTTGGACCTGTGATCTCAACTACAGTGCAGCAGTAAAACAGTGAGTGTACAGCTAGAGCTTTCTAGTTAGTGAGAGAGAGAGAGAGAGAGAGAGAGAGAGAGAGAGAGAGAGAGAGAGAGAGAGAGAGAGAGAGAGAGAGAGAGAGCGCGCTTACCCCTGAGGAGCGTAGGGAAAAGGATCTGTTCAGTAATGCAGCCTTGCCGTCTCTGAGCGGGGGGTCTCTGTGTGTGCGTGCCTTTGGCTCACGCCTTGAACTGGCTGGCTAGCAGTCGCTCGCTGCACATGTACCTACCACTGAAGCGGGGGAGAAAAAGGGGGGCGTGTGCACAAGAACAGAGGGGAGTGCCTGGGGAAATAAAAGAGATACAGATAGAGGAGGGTGGGGCAGTAAGGCAGAGTGCGCACATACGCTTTCTTAATATGCACACACACTGGCCAACCGGGCGCTCTGCGTTCTCAACCCTGACTGTCTCTAATCCTTTGCTTACCCTTTCAGTCGCGCCACACACACACACAGAGCTCCACTACTTTTCTACGTGGTCTGTTGGAAATAGCCATTAAGGACTGCAGTAGCACTGAGCGGCCACCATGCATGTATACTTCACATGCAAGAAACCCTCGGTGCCCTTTCAGCTACATAACCACCAGGCTGTTTCAGTAAGCTTGCCAACTTGCCTGATTAAAAAGTTTTAAAGAACCCTCCGTTTTAGCTGGAGCAGAGAGGAATTTAAGTCCTAAAGGAATGCATTTTAATATTAGATTGAGCTGAAAAATAAAGCTCACTAAGAAGGACCTTTTTCCTGGAACAATCCACAACCGAAGTCAAATCATTCCCATCATCACCTCAGACCTCTGCTCTTCACCTCTTGATCCATTGGAGGAAAAATTCCCTTTCTGAAAGGTAGCCCACTGAATCCATGGTGGAAATATTCCATAAGCCTTTGTTGTCATATTCCCATTGTAGGATGGGGTAATTCCCACAGGTCATCTTTAATGTCTCAAAGTCTCGGACACTCAACACCAAGACGGTTCTGGGCTCATATTTATTGCCTCGGGGTGGAGTTAATGGGAGCACAGGTCCAATCAAGTTCTGATGCAGGGTAAAGACAGAGTTTGACGGAGTGTGTGTGTGTGTGTACAAGGATGTGTCTCCTCACCATGGAGATGAGTGTTACATCTATTTCTGTGCAAGTCTTGTGTTTGTGGTCCAAAAAAAAAAAAAAAAAAGAAGAGCTAGACGACATCTCTGTTTTTGGGCATGGGGCAGGCCTGATGGTGAAGGGAATAGCCTAGCTTACGGCCCTGCAGTGGAAAGGAGCAGCCGATGTCTTTCCTCTCTGAGTCACACGGCACTACACAAACAGTTCACTTGTTCCCCTCGCCCCTCCTCCTCCTCCTCCTCCTCCCCCCCACGGCCTCTCGCTCTGTCCTCAGCTGTTTCGATGACATTCCTACTAACACTAGCTAGCTAACTAGAACTAGCTTTCAGCCCAAATATTTCTCTTTAGGGGCTTGCACTCGACTATCGCCTTCAAGCGCTCATCTATGAGTCCCCCTGCACTCTACCTTCACAAAGTTCTGCCTTGATATTCCTTTTTCCTATCAAAAAAGCAATTACAATGAGCTGAGGAGGCTCGGATACAAAGCATGTTGGCTCTCTTAAAGGTACACTCCTCAGTTTGTGTCTGGAATTACCCCTGTGGTTGAAACCAATGTTGCAAAAACTGTTTTTTGGTGTGGAACACACCAACAATTTCCAACATCAACAGTGAGCTGGGGAAGACATCAGACAAGTTCTGGGGGATGGAGGAGCGTACCTTTAAGTAAGTTTAAAACTAATATAATACATTCCAAAGGTAAATTATTTTATTTACCTTTGGAGTACAAATCTCAATACCTACTGTACCAGAATGCCCATACAGCTTTGCTTGCCCGAGCCATAGTAAGTCTAAATCCCCAAGACACTCACCAAGTCAGAGACAGGAGCAGGCATGACAGTACGTGATGCAACCAGCCAGACATGACAAGCAATGAAATGCATAATAGCAGTCAATCTTCTATGTTTCTCTCATATTATCTTCCCCATAAATAAATAAATAAATATAAAAAATTATGTATATATATATATATATATTTTTTTTTTTTTTATCATTCATCCATTCCATGATCCTATAGCAGTGATAACACAAAAGTATTTCCAATATACTTTACAATCACAAAAAAAGCAATAAAATCAAAACTGCATGTCTACCACAGAGCAATAAGGACAGTGTGGGAACATATGATCTAGTTAGCTCTGTGCAGCGATTGGTTGAGCAAAAAGCAAAGCTAAATAGCAACGTGTGCCCATTGAGCAATCAAAATAATGTTTTTCCTTTAGCATGAGTTTCTCCTGATTGCTGCTGCTAGCAGGAGAGAAAAGAAAAATGTGAAAGTATTTGGCCATGGTTAGGGTACAAGAGTATTTTGAACAAGGTCCACTGCGGTGGGTCAAACATTCTTGTTTCAAAACCAGAGAATCAGCACCAACAGGCAGTGCAGCAAAAATAAGCATTTCCATCTCCTTCCCTCATCTCCTTAACTTCCTTTTCCTCTGCAGATGTATATCTTGGTATTTATAACTTCACGGTTACGTTATAGCTAAAATGACATTTTTGCCTAAACAAACTGTATACAGCAGTAGCTCAAGTCAAAGTAGAGGAAGGCACAATGGGGGTGACAAGGTATTTTGTAATCAGTAATAAAGAGTGGATTAATATTCATTTAACTGCTATATGAAAATCTACAAATTTAGCCACATAATCTTAGATTTTCCTCATAATAGGTTACTATGTAGAGAAACATTGAGTTTGACAATATACAATATTAATGTTGATGGGATAAATGTATCCTCTCTCTTGGGTGGACCCAAACCACAAGAGATGAAAGGGTTATGGTCCCAGTTAGCTCATTTAAACAAGGGGGAGATGGGTTTCCAAAGAGGAACACAAGGGAGGTCTATGATAACTCCATATTCAACTGTGGTCTGGCATGGCATATGTAATGTTTGGGACACAGACCTAATATTATTCCAGAAATCTTCTCAATTACAATTAGGTCATTTAGCTTTTATCCAGAGACTTTCTGGCCTTCTGGCTGGGAGTCCGAAACCTAGAACACTAGACTATCCGGCCCCCTCTCTTCTCTCTGGTGTCTTTATACTATGATTAGAAGCGGAAAAATAAACTCCCATATGTATGTTTTGATGACTAAGTTAAACGAAATGCACACAAATCATAAAGTAAGTGATGTACTCTCTGACACTGACCTGTCAAAAACACTAAGAAGGCAAGTTTTTTGTTTGCTTGTTTTGTTATCCCTTTTTCAATCATTATCGTTATGCTCCCCTTCTACTTATCTCGACCATGATGCAGCGGCAGCTCGTAGATGTGACAGCTAGGGCGCCCCCTGTCTTCTCTCCTCCCAAGACAGCCACAAGTCATTCACAAACACAGAAGATGATAAGCGCCATCCACCGGCAACAAACAGAATACAGTGCAAGGTGTGCCGTGCGTAGAAAGAGTTTACACTACAATCGAATATTGTTTTGCTTTTAAAATACTCATAATCCACTACTACACACCATATAGGCTTTATTACTACATAGACCACTATGCTTGGTTACGAGTGAATTAACGCATTGCTTTTCTCTGAGAGAAGTATGTTAACCCGACCAATTGCAATGTGTTTATGCTGTCACTCTTACCCCAGCCATTCTAGTGGTTGAAGAGGAAGATGTTACCGTTTCCATTAAATGTTGCATCCACCGAAACGCCTTTAAACAGACCAGTAAACACAAACTAACACAACACAGAGCATACGCCACCTGCATATCAGCCATACTTGATTATGCTGCCAATCTTTGTTAATTAACCCACGTTGCAGCCTAACACGCCACCTGGCGACCATAATTAATGCTCTCGACCGCTTTACATTGTTGCTGACGAAGAGTCTCAATGAAAAGGCTATTTAAAAAGTATTATACGTTTCCATACCTATTGATATCAAACCATGGTGGGTATCATAAAATATCATTAGAAGATAAAAATATAGGCTTCAAACCTAGTCAAAATAAAATAAATTAAACGCTGTTATTTTTGGCAGCTAATAATTAAAATCCTTATCATTACCAGTAATTGTAATAGGAAGCTACAGTCTAAATGGTTAATTTGCTTTTTATAACGGTTTGATTTGAGGCTGGATTCCAATAAAATCGAAAGAAATGGTTCTAATATTCAATGAATATTAAATTCTCAGTGTATACGAATGCACACGTGTTATTTTTATTCCCTTTCGTTTGGATAAACTAATTAGCCCAATTATGCAAATAAAGCACATGAACAAAATAAATAAAAATGTAATTGAGGTTCAATATTAATATAGTGCATGAATTGTATTCAGTCAATGGAGAAAGAGATGCCACCAACAAAGTAGGCCTAAAGAGAAACCCTGATTCCCCGGTCAAGGCTTATTGCTAAGCATGTGTGAGATCACCGGTGTATGGGGAATAGGAGGTGAGGTGAACCTTAGTCATCACAAGGCGTGGCAGTAGGGCATCAGCCTGATTAGAGAGAGAGAGGGAGGGAGAGAGTGGGTGAGAGAAAGAGGGAGATGACCTAATAGCCAAAAACAGCGATGAAGTCATAAGCACCTGACTCATATTCCCAGCTGACAACACCTCTCCAATCATTATATCCCTCTGTGTGTTTAACGTATTGTGTTTTGTCATGTTGCGTTGGGTTGTTCCGTGCCTACGTGTGTTTGTCAGAGGGTGAGCCAAGATTGTGTTTGTGTGGGTCACTGTTCAGATCCGTGTGTGTGTGTGTGTGTGTGTGTGTGTGTGTGTGTGTCCAGGTGCTTTTATTTGTTTTTCAGAAGGTATGTGAATATGGTTTTATGAATGCTGGAATCAACAGTATTATATGCAGATTTAGAGGGGAATAAACATGTTTACCATACCAACCTACCTGTGACGAACACATGCACATAAATAACCAGCACGTGCGCTGGGGGAAGTGTGCTAGCAGTCATACACAGCAGAGTTTTATGTGGCTATATTTATGGGTCACGCTTCTCATTGAGGAAATCCCCAGTACTCCATTGATAAATTTAAAGTGCTATAGCTTACAGGTGAACAGAATGACTTGTCAATGGAAGACACTGGCATGGCTTTATCTAGAATAATCTGTGAAACATTATCCTTTTACAGGGGGACTCTGCAGCTCTGTTTTTTAATCTGAAAGAAAAAGAGACAATTTTTTAAAATCAAGGTAACCCGCTACCTGATATCTAAGAAACAAATATGAAATGTTTTTTCACCAAAAATTCTTTGGAAATATTTTAGGTCATTTATTTTCCAGGGCTCTTATCATACCAATACCTAAGAACGTCTGTTTTGCTCGTATTCATGAGCCACTGACTTCTGATTGGCCGAATAGGGGAAAGGGTGGGGGAGGGGCGAGTGTGTAAAGTAGACTGCACATATGGGCGGACTGATGTAAATGTCAAGTTGAAGATGATTGGTGCCTAATTGTGAGGTAGAAACCAGCACAGATTCTGATTCATTCACTTGTTTTGGTGACAAAAAGTACCTGGCAAAATAGCGAGGAATACCAATCTCATGTTTTCACATCATAATATAAAACTAGACTGAACATGGTTTGTCATAATTGGGGGGGGGGGGGGGGGGGGGGGGGGGGGGGGGGGGGGGGGGGGGGGGGGGGGGGGGGGGGGGGGGGGGGGG
>JAOEHI010049517.1:0-20203 GCA_025447815.1 Percopsis transmontana | reverse complement strand
GTGGGTTCGGTGAATGCGCATATGAAACTGGTGGGGTTCAGTACATCCAACAAGGTTAAGAACCACTGATCTAGATATACATATACATATTATATTATATTTTAAAACATGTGCAGTGGTCTCTTAATTTTTTCCATGGCTGTTTATACATATACACACATATACAGTACATACAGTATATATATATATATCCATAAACACAATTAAAAATAAATGCATAATTTATTGAGGATAACAAACCTAGATTAAAATAATTAAAGATATTTATTATTTTTGAAATTTACTTGTTTGTTTCTTCTCCTTTTTATAATGTTGAAATACACAGTTTGAGAACTCCAGTCGTGAGTTACCTCAGGAGCTATGTAGTCTGGCGTGCCACAGAACGTCGTCGTGGTTACTCCATTGAGGATTCCCTCCTTGCACATGCCGAAGTCTGCCAGCTTACAGTGGCCCTCCGAGTCCAGCAGTATGTTGTCCAGCTTCAAGTCTCTGGGCAGGGACGGGTGTTGAGGATCAGAGTTTGGCAAAGCATGTTTAATAGACAGTAGGGTTGATTATGTGTATGAAATACATATTTCACACACCTAGTCTAATGGTCTAGGTGTCTGACTCCCAGCTGGAAGGTGGTGGGTTCGAGCCCCAGAGTTGGCCTACCTGTAAGCATCCTCGAGCCTCGAGCAAGATGCCTAACCCCTATTTGCTCCATGTAATAACATCATGTAATGATGCTAAATCTTGTAATTGCTCAAGTGGCAGTGTTTTATCTTCAGTCATGACAGGATCTAAAAAAGGTTCCCCAAATTAAAAAAAATTAGCAAACGTTTTATCCAAAGCCACTTACAATGAGTACAATTACAAGTTTTAAGCAGATTGGGGTTAAGGCATCTTGCTCAAGGACGCTTACGTGTAGGCCAACACTGGGTCTTGAACCCATGACCTTCTGGGTGGGAGTCGAACACCCAGACCAACACACACGCCAAATATAGTGGTGTGCCTGTTGCTCTACGTAGTTCCTCTCAACCAGTTTGTGTTAAAGAACAGACTCTAAAGTCACAAAGGTTACCAGAGAACCTTTCATATTCATGAAAAAAAAAACAGAAACTGGCATTACCCGGAGACGTGACAACTTCACCTCGTAATAACTGGAGACATAATTTGTGTTCTAAACCACAAATAACAGGAAATAAAAGGATGGTGCGAGGTGGGGTGGTTAGGTAGCAAAAAAAAAGAGAGTAACCCAAATGGTTGAGATAGACGGGTAGAGATGGGGGGTGGGGGGGGGGATAGATTAAGGGAGAGATGGAGAAAGGGGGATGAAGAGAAGGTAATTACTGCAAGAAAATAGACAGTGGGAAGAAGGTTAGATTGGTGGGAACATTTTAGAGAGAGAAAGAAAGATAGAGAGAGAGAGAGAGAGAGAGAGAAAGAAGACTAACAGATAAGAACGGTGTGTTGAGAGATGGCGGGCTCGGTAATGAACAAAGGGCTCTCTGCGCGATGGTTGATCGCCGCAAAAATGTCAACATCTCGTAGACGCTGACATTTAACATCAGGTGTTTTCAAAAACACAACTGCCCCAACAAGCCGGGGGAAAGGACTGAGAGAGTGGGTGTGTATGTACTGTACATGTGCGTGTGTCTAAAATGAAACACTTATGCAACAGTTCTGTTTTTGTAAGCCCCCATAAAAGGAGCTTTACAATATTGTCTAGGTGCTATTATTGGCGAATTACTGATGGTACATAAACAACGGCTCAGAAACAAAACAGCTCTTCGTGGGTTATTAAGATTTCGCAACGACAAAAATGCACTCATTGCAGACTTCAATCTTAAATGCAAACTCCTATACTGTATAGTGCCACCAGAACAATAGAAGTTTGACACACAACTGCATATGCCTGAAGGGCAGGATAGCCTAGCAGGATAGCCTAGTGGTTTAGGTGTTGGACACCCACCCGGAAGGTTGTGTGTTCAAGCCCCAGAGTTGGCCTACCTGTAAGCATACTTGTGCAAGATGACTAACCCCTACCTGCTCCAGGTAGGGGTTGCTTTCAATAAAAGTGTCTGCTAAAGGACCTAATTGTAATTGAAGGGGAAGGGTAGGGAACACTGCAAGCCTATGAGATCTGTACAGGAATGGGTAGAGAACTGCCAACCACTGAGCACTTGCAGGAAGGGAATATGGGGCATATTTAAAGACATAATAATGGCTGATGCTACAGTAGCTACTTATTTTACCACACAGACCTGGTCTATTTTGTGCAGTTTCACCTTCAGCAGAGTAACCTCGAGCACTGCAGGTAACCACATCTACCCAGGGTATTTCCACACAGCATTTAGTTGAATGAGATGGCCTGTGATGCACTAAAACAACTTCCAGTTCTAGCTTGCTGTGGTTCAGGCAGGCCTCTAGCGCTCCAGGAAACAGCGTGCTAAGCTGCGCTAAATGTAAAGCATAATTAACGTGTTTGTTACCTGAAGAAGAACTTGACAATAACCCTAAATTAGGTTGCACCAGGCTCAGATTATAAAAATATATATACTAAATATTAAAAATATATATGTTTCGGTTTCATAATACAAAAATTGTTAGTACTGGCAGTGTTTATCTGGACTTCTGGATTTAAAAAAAAATAAAGTTCAGCTTGGTTAGCATTATTAGCATTGTTATTATTACAGATTAAGTGGTGAGGTACATTTACTCAGATCACTGCATATTCCATCTTTAGGGAAATAGTGTCTTTATATGTTATTATTATATTGAATGTATTCGTTTTTTATTTAGGTAACATTTGCTAAACATGCATGGTTGTACTCAAAGGCACATTGCTTTCAATGTGGCTGGGCTTACGTGCCTTGCTTAAGGGCACGTACAGCAAATTGGGCATTGTTCTCATCAGAAAGTACATCTTCAGCTCCTCTACCAAGATTGTTCTGGCTGGAAAGTGGATCCGTCAGCCTAATTATCACAAACTCTCCTCCTCTCCTCCAGGCAACAACATAATTTTTTTAATTTCCCACCTGCCACAATGACATAAAATGTCATTGTGATGAAACCTCGGAAGCTTTTAATGTTAATCATTTTATTGCACGTCACTTAGGCCTACCTCCAACTATATTTAATTTCAACAGGTGGCAGGTGTTCAATACCAATAATGGAATGGTATTTAATTATATGTTCTCCTGTGGCATGGCAACTGGCACTTATATAAACAGAATGTGTTCTGTATTACCTACCAAACAGTGTTGACATAATAATATAATGGGTACATCTGATTGTGCCAGTTCTTATTATGAAGCATTATTCATGTGATAAAAACATTTGTTATATTAGTTCATGGTCTAATTAATTTTCAGTTAAAAGATCGAATGTGATAAGTACTTTTTCTTCCTTTAATAATAATTTGATACCTATCCCCAGTATCAATATATCCTGCTACTGTAGATAGCTCGTTCCACTTTTGTTTTAATGTGACCCTAATTCTCTTGAGAATAACATATATGCGGTTTAGGGTAACTGTTGTCATCACTGTCCAGAGAGCTACTTGAGGCTCGTTTGCATCACACACACACACACACACACACACACACACACACACACACACACACACACACACACACACACACACACACACACCCACTCGCAATCAGGCGCAATTGAGAACATTTCCTATGTTTCATGTTGAACTTGAGTGATTTTTCCATTACACACACACACACACACACACACACACACACACACACAGTGTCACTGTGACTAACCTGCCTATTTCTATCAACTCCCTTTGTCCCATTTACCCCCATCCACCCATCTATCACTCTATCCATAGGTTAGTAATTCACTGCATGGCCTGTGGAGGTTCACAACCAGAAGCCTATAGGCCTATACAGGTTTATGTATACGGTGCACAGTGTTAAAGTTGCAGCTTGGGCATAGGCCGTACGGTCGTTTGCGCTTGCGTTAACTTCGTCTTGTTTTTGATTCCACCCTACGGAGAATGGTTGAATTCCTATCTGCAAAACGCTGCACCCAGTGCTATGTTCATATAATAGTGAATAAACAACAGTGTATCCTCACCTAATGTATACGAAACTTTGGCAGGGTAGTTTGTCTCCTTTTCGAAAATTCTTTTCAAAATATAAATACACAATAAATCAATAAATAAATAAGCGTACATAAATAATGCTGTGTGTTATGTATTCACATAAATTATTGCATAGATCAGATTAAGTTCGAAGGGGTGTGTGATATCATGTCACATATTACCAAATTCTGTGGCGGCTTGTGACGGCGAAGACGTCATTTTAAGCGTTCAGGTCTTAAAATGTCAGTTTAAAAATGGTGGGATAACCCATGACAAGACGACTCCATGCACAGAGCCACCAGAGTCCGTACGTTCTAGTGTGTGTACTCATTGACCCTAAATGCGTCCATACGGAGATGTGTTTGGACATGTGCAATGAGTCAATCAGCCAGGATGCAGACACAGAAACAGAAAGAGAGGGAGAGGCAAGCCAGAGAACTGGTATGAGCAACCGCAGGCGAAGGGGTTGTTTTTGATTGGTGTGGAGATTATCTCCAGATAATTACATTTAGAGGGACAAAAGGTGAGTTATAAGGCTACATGCAAACTTGTGATGTGGAATGGAACCGCACTCTGTGCCATTTTGAGCACTTTCGGTGCAGGTGTGCATGACGATACACAGGCAGTGTGTGTTACAGACCGAGAACTGTTATAACAAGTTTTAAAACCAACCTGTCTGGCTGTATATGCTACTGTATATGCTATATGTGTATACATATACTGTATGTCAAGAGACGAGGGTTATATGTGTGTGTGTGCGTACCTTGGCATGCAATACAGGCCTGTACCAGTCACCCTGAGGCTAGTACTAACCTGCTTTATCAACGGTATCACATACAAACTGTCTGTCTGTCTGTTCCCACTGGGTGTAGCACAGGCAACATGAGCACATACCGTACCACCATCTCTTCACTGTTTTTTTATCCTGTTCTATTTTATAGAGTCACATCGTTTGTGTTCTATCTGGTCAATTTGTTTTTGTTTGCTGGGTGTAAAAACAAAACGCATTTGTAATTTAAATACAATTAACATGAGTAACTAATAAATTAATTAGTACTAATGCAAGTCATGGACGGCAGCCATGCAGTCACACGTCCCACTTTAGCCTTACTTGCGTGTAATATGTTAGATGTTAAATCGAGGTCGTCTTGTAAACAAACGCACTCCCAGTCTGATGTTTCGCCAGACACAGGCTCACAATGACGCAGGAAACTGTAGCTATCTAGGAAACTTGTGGACAGGGGACAGTCACATCGTACAAAGAGTGAGATTTCCTCCTCCCAATCAAAATTAGAAAAAACGCCTGAGCAACCCTGGTAAAGGGAGAACGAAGGGGCGTGGGACAGAATGTTCCTGAAGCACTTGTTGTTCACTGTTTTTAGTAAACAAAGTAGGTCAGGGAGGAGAGAGCGAGGCATGAGAGAGAGCGAGGCGAGAGAGAGAGAGAGAGAGAGAGAGAGAGAGAGAGATACTAGAGGATATAGGATATAGATATATGCTGTATGTAATTAACGTATACATTTTAATTAATAGCTTTTTATCTAATTTAATTAAATTTAATTGTAATGCTTTGGCAACATTGTTCCTAAAACTTTCATGCCAATAAAGCTCATTGAATTTAATTGAATTTAATTTAATATTAGAACTTATGTGTGTGTCAACACAGTCTTGTATGTGTGCATGTGAGTTTCCAATCCCAAGCAATTTAAAAATCACTGTATCAAACCAGCATGACGAAGAAAACTAAATGGTACAGTACAGAGTTCTACAAGTGGACGTCTAACAATGTATGACAAACCCAGGAATAATTCATGAAGGTGCTTTCAGGTATTCTATATCATTTAAACGTAGTTGACCCATGGCCTCGGAAAAACAAGTCGTTCACAGCCAAAGCATGCAAGGACGGGCACACTCACTCCGAACGCGCACATTCATGCACGGGTCCTAGAGTATAGTATTAGGGCGCTTTCACACCTGTAGTTCGGTTCATTTGGTCTGGACCGAGGGCAAAAATTTAAACATTGTATAATTTCTCAGCCGTTTCGGTCCCTTTTCACACCACACTGTTTGCTCTGGTCCGAATCAGTTGGCGAAACGGACCAAAATGCAGCAACAAAAGTCAGGTGACAACATTCACATCACTCATTGGCAAGACCTGTCGTCGTTCTACAGATCTACGAAACCCCCTTTCCCTGAGCTATTTGCTAAACAATACGAAGATTTCACTGTTCTTGTGTGTTTTCAAAAGTTGGGACCAAATATGGTCACATTTTTATGAGGCTCCACACCTCCTCACGACTCAAAATTTGTCAGTGAGTTGCCATGCTGCTTGCAGTCAACAAACACTTATACACACCACCCATAATGCACAGCTGACTACGGCAACTGGTTTAGTCCAAAAACACGCAGTTCTTCCAGCAGTTGGGTCAGATCAAGGTCGGATCACGTTCTCACCACAAATGAACCGCTCCAGAGTTCGTTTGAAATTGTACTGAGACCACCTCTTCTAGGAGGACTCAGTATGCTTGTTTGGTCCGCTTTTGGTGCGCACCCAAGTGTGATTGGTGCATTCACACCGGCTCAAACTAACCGCACCAACGGGGGAAACAAACTCTAATACGATTCAACCGAACTAAAAGAGGCAGGTGTGAAAGCGCCCTTAGAAGCAGGGGGTCCCAGCGCCCTTGTTGAGAATCACTGATTCAGAGCAACCGCTTGAAAGACTTGAATCCCTCCCGACCCATACAAAGCCACTTGACGCCGCGTTCTAACTCTACTGACCAATAATATGTGTTTCATTGCTGCCTGTTTTGTTTTAAATCCACAACACAAAACAATAGCTGACATTTTAAACCTTGAATATATCATGGAGTGTGGCCAAAGCACACAGAACACGCACACATAGAGGTATTAATACTAATCGTATGATAACAAGATGGTGGTCATTAATAAAAGCATTGAGGGTTGAGACAATGTGTCCCAATCCAACAGGCACCAGGGAGACTAGCTGCCTGTTGCTGTGAGATCACGTAGCCAGGACAATAGGACCCAAGTCCCTCCAGCTTTCCTGTCCAAACTAACATGGACAGAACACACAGAGACAGAGGGGGAGGGAGAGAGAGAGAGAGAGGGTGACAGAGGGAGAGAGAGAGGGAGGGAAAGGGAGAGAGAGAAAGAGAGAGAGAGGGAGAGGGAGAGAGAGAGGGGGGGGTGGAGAGAGAGAAAGCAGTGGGTATGGGAATAGAGTGAGAAGGAAAGAAGGAAAGAAAGATCAATGGAAGGCTTCCAGTGAGTGGCTGGTTTTAATGACCTTAGGGTTTCTGGTCAGGACACAATATATAATTCAGTGTTAAATCACTTCCCAGCCTGCTGTCGCTGACTCACTGTGTGTGTGTGTGTGTGTGTGTTGCCATTATTTGTAATGTTGATGATTCACTGTGAAGGGAAAGCACATTGGCACTGGATAGTAAACACACACGTCTAGTGCGTAGCCTACCTATTGGTTGACAAGCATTAAAGGACCGCTTTGGCTTTTTACCTAGTATCATTTCAAAATATGATTTGAAGCCTGTCTTATTACTAAAACCTTGATCAAAATAACAATTCTGACTAAATTGCAAACGTATCGGGTTTAATGCAAATGTAGACAGTGCTGCCAATTTCTGATCTGGTGCCACTAAAAATGTTATTATTATTAGTGCCTCTGAATACTTAAAAATGTAAGTCACTTTGGACAAAGGACAAATGTCTGCTAAATGACCGTTATTGTAATTGTACTAAAGACAATGTCACTATGATCATTAGAACTACAGAAACATACCATGTCAAAACAGACAACATTTTGTGCTACTAAACTACAAATTCTCCCTGTGGTAAGTTTCAACAACATCAAAAGCACAAAGAATTTATCTCTCTCTCTCTCTCTCTCTCTCTCTCTCTCTTTCTCTCTCTCTATCACACACACAAATAGCATGATGGCAAATTCTAAACAGCCTATCAAACCCAAAATTATGATGAGAAAACAGTGAAAAAAGAATTTGCCTATCTTACATAAAAATTATATCTGGCCCTAAATCTACACTAAGTCTACTGTCCCTTACAATGGTGTTATGATTGGAGTTGCAGATGCTTTGTGGTACAGGCTGAGTGTTTGGCATTGGTTTACAATGATATTATGTCTGTAGGGGGCACACAGACAGATCATAAGAATCGGTAGGAGGGAAGGAACATGAAAAAAGAACAGTGATGTAATCTTGTCCCAAACAGTATTTTGGGGGTTTTAAATGTCAAGCTTAAAATCAAGATTCTTGTTTTTGTTACTTCAACAGAACCTTTGATGATAAATAGATAGACAGTGCAAATCTTAACTAGTGATTTGGCTTATATATATATTTTATAAATTATTATAATATTTTGGGCTTGAAGTACTAGGCACTATCGGTCATGGTTTCAGTACATGTTGTCCATCTACGCTGCGTGTTTTTCATTTTCATTATATTACTCTTTGTGCGTTTACCGCTCCCACGCCTGCCCGTGTCTTCCACCGGCGCATGTTATTGCTTGTGTAAGGTTAGAACAATGTTAGCTGCTGTGTAACTGCTAACAGTGTTAGCATGTCTACCTGTATATAACGCCGTTCTGGTGCAGGAACATCAGGGCCGATGTGACTTCGGCGGCATAGAAACGAGACCGGGCCTCATCAAACTTCCTCGACCTCTGAATTTGGAACATCAGATCGCCTCCGTTTACATATTCCATCACAAAGAACAACCGATCCTGCAAAGACAGACAAAATGCAGAAAATGTTTTTCTATTGACCTTATGTTTCTACATTTAATCTATTAAATATTGTACCTTATATATTATGGGGGTAACTGAGGAAGGAACGTAAAAAGAGAAAAATTTGCTTAGCCTAACCATTCACTTCAGTTCAGAAGAATACAATATATTTCCTGTTGTGAAGCAATTACTGTAGCTTCTTAACCTTCAACACAAATTTAATCCGCAAATTTGACAAAAGACATGGCCTCGACAAAATGAATGCATGAATCACAATGGAGATCATTGACATTACACACCGTTCTTAATACAATTTTACAATAGATAATAATATAATAATAATATAATACAATTTTTTTTAAAGATGCCTTTGTTTGGGTTTCAGTCAGCTGTAAGACAAAATGTAATGATTACATTTACTGTATGTGTGACTTGATCGATACTAGCTAACTAGCAGTCCATACCATTTTAGTGTAATTATATAAAGTATCAACTGATTTCATTATTTCATGGTTTAGATACATTTAAGTAAAAAAGTATTTTGAAAATGTTTGAGCATAACCAATAAAATACTGCTGCCTCTACAATCTCTCTCTCTCTCATTTACACCGCACCCTCAGAGCCCTACTCTCCAGACACTGAAAATGGGTTTTAAGGCGAAAAGGCCCCCTTCCTGAATTCCAGCACACTTCCTTCATATAGAAAATCAGATTGAGAGAGAGAGAGGGAGAGGGAGAGGGTGAGAGAGAGAATATATAGTTGGAGGGAGGGCCTGTGTGATATAAAAAGCTCCCTATATATAAGCAAGAAGGAGAGGACTCATTGGGCCATTGTCTGAGGGGTTCACAGAACAGGTTTAATGGGAGAAGGTGAACCCTGGTACATACAGCCATGGAAAAAAGTAAGTAAGTAAGTAAAGTAAAAGACCACTGCACATTTAAAACAATATAATAATATAAATATAGAAAGAAATATATAATTTAAAAAATATATATAAATATATATTAAATATAAATAAAATAGTGTATATATATTATATTATATTTTAAGAAATGTGCAGTGGTCTCATACTTTTTCCCATGGCTGTATGTCCCTCTTTGTACTACAAAGGGGTTACTAAATACAAAATAATAAATGTAATTATAAGTAATCACTGATTTTTTTGGATTGCAGTGGATCCAAAGTTAAAGTAATCTTAGTTGACGCATAACTGACCAACTAATTAGTATGGGGTAAGCTTAGAGGAAACATTTTTTAAAATATTTTCTGTTACGGTCAGTTCACATTAGGAATGATGTTATAAAGGAATGAATGAATGAATGTGTTTTGTCTATATCAGAAAGGTACAGATCGTCACAAAAAACCTCAAATAGACGGACTTCTGGGTATAGAGTAGAAAACAACATGACAGTGTGTGTCCTGTATTATTGTGTAACAAGGATGTTAATTTCCCACAAATCTGAAGAGTAATGTGACTAAAGATAATAGCTTCATAGACACCTGAAATATTTTGCAAAATGAAACACTTATATAATATAAATATAATAATATTATATAAAAACCCAATTTATTCACCGTTTGGCACACACATAGTTCATACGGTCTGATTATGTTTACACTTTTAACATTTCTACCTTTCTAATGATATAGTCTGAGTTTTGTTTGTATTGTTTTTTTTCAGAGATATTGTTAGAGTAAAGTACATGAATATATTGACCAGACACAAGACCAGTACACACAAGAACACATTCAAGATCAGTACTGTCAATACATCCATGCATTTCCAAAGGTTGCATTTTGCACTAAAAACCAGAACAGAACATATTCTAATTAGAATATAGTACATAAACACATCAAAAACATATAGCACTTTGTCCACAACACATGCTATGTCCTCTCTCGCAAGACAGCGAGGGAAGAAGATCAGGATGCAAACTACAGGGGAACCAGGGGGAGCTTGGTTCCTCTTAATAACACATGAGCTCCCCCGAAAACATGATTTGTAACATTTTAGGGGGTCTCTAAAGTATTAAAAATATGCTATTTTTGCCATGCATTTCTTCCCTGCTTTAGATGGCTGTACTGTATTACACTGTGTGATGTTTGGTTTGATACACGTGTGGAGGTTTGATGTGGTCATTAACTGATTATCATATATCAGATGTGCTGACATAAAGCAAGTAGGCCTACATGAATGTATCATTGCAATAAGAGTCACAGTCAGTACTCTATTTGAAGCCCCTCAAATAGTGAGCTCTCCTTAAAGCTATGGTATAATTCGCACACTGATGAAGATTCTTCCCTCGCTTCTTCCCTGCATCAATTTGGTCGCAGGCATCGTCCAGGTCTACCTCTACCTCCTCCTCTTCCTCTCCCTACTCCTCTTCACTCTCCCTTTTCCTCTTACTGCAAAGTTGCCTTCCATCTTTGTTGAAGACAGGTAACCTGCTGCCTTTTTCTAGTGCTTACGCCTGATTGTTGAGTTTACAATTAAGCACTTAAGTGTATGCACACCTGACGGCCGTGTTTGATCAATTGGTTCATAGGTGTGGCATTTTGAAAGGCAGTCCCTTAAAATGGCAAAGAGGTGACATGATGTTAGAGGTCTGTGACTCATGTGGGTTTAAGGTTTTGCAAAAAGTGTAAGGCTGAGAATGTGCTTATAGTTGTGCAGATCTGGGTCTGAGTTTTATTTTATTATTTATTTTTAATGTGTAAGCAATTGAACAAAAAAACTGTAATCAAACACAAAGATCATCAAACACAAAGATCACCAGATTTGTGTTTTTGTTTATTTTACCTTTATATTTTTTACTTTATCTCAGAGGCAAATATTTGCAATGCAATAAGAGGACTGGCATTTTCTAAGACGTCAGGAAATTAAGAAACTGTTCAAAGCAACTATAGAAACAGAAACCCTCTAGTCTGAATGTTTTAGTGTTCTGTGTGTGATTCCTTCCCTGCTTCCCAACTATAGAAACAGAAGCACTGTATATTACAGGCAGAAGGCCCATACAGAAGTGATTAGATACTTTTTTGTAACAGTAACAGTGGTTTCATACATAATCACTAAGAGATAGGGACTTTGCGTCAGCAAAGCAGTATCACAAGAAGGTCTTCGCTTACAATATTGAGTATTCAACAGTGGAAACCAATAGGCCCGAAGAGATTTTTGTGTCTGAAGTAATTCTTTAGATATGTTGCTCAAGTCACAAGATTATATAGGTCAATTGTTGACTCTGGCCTAGACAACATTATTGGATTCCACAAAAAAAGGGGGTTTCTGTGAATGTAGTAATCTCAAATCAGATTTTTAAAAACCTGTCTCCAGGTCTCGTCTCTAGATAAGCTGAAGAGGCCTAAAGATTCACTGTTACATAAGTGCCCAGCAGCCCAACTCAGCAAGATTTCCCCCCCTCGTTCTCCTCCTGAAAGCGAATTTAAACAGGATGTTGAAATAGTTTGTTTAAATGTACCCAGGCTGGTCCCACCCAATCAAAAATGAATAAACATTTCCTGACTGTAATTAGAAATGTACAGATACTAGCTTCCCAGCGCTGACACACACACACAGATACAGGCATATATACAGTATATAAGGTACAAATGGTCATATCATATAATCTATACACACACACACACACGAATGAATGCACAAACACATCCAGATTTTGATGGTTATCTGACCATTATATACAGTATGTGCATGTGTGTGTGTGTGTGTGTGTGTGTGTGTGTGTGTGTGTGTCTTCAGTCTCAACTTGCCCCTTACAGTATATAATCTGCAACCCATACCCGTCTTCCCTGGTCTAGTATTTTCACAGGAGGTGTTCCAAAACATGGTTGTCGAGTCAGGTCTGTCTTTTCAAGGTACAATTATCGAACATAAAAGCTGGATGGAGAAAAACTCTTTAAGGTTAACATCCCTTGGCACGGGGCTACGCGGTTTCATATGAATACATCGTTGAGTCAGTCAAAGCGGGAACAAGTTTGAAAGGCAGAGGAAAAGAACGCTATGAACTTTTGACCACATGCGAAACGTGAATTGCTGCCCTATTTTCTTTGGAACATTTAAAAGTCATTACCGTTTGGTGGTCATTATCAGACAAAGCTCTCCCAGTAAAGATGCAGTTAGCAATTTCATTCAACAACCCATGAAACTTGTTATGGTTTGTATTGGAGTTAGGTCATCTGTTTTAAAAGAGCCAAAAATAGCTTCTGATGCATCTTCCATGCTTTAGATTATGCAGGGGAATTGTTAGTGAATCTGCCATTCTATTTACTGTCAGCAACAGCGTTTATCAGTTGTTTGCAATGCATTGCAGAACACAGCATGCACTTCAAGATGTTGCCTTTAAGAAGTAGGCAAGGATCCTTATTTTATTTTTAAATAACAACCGGAAATGGTTCTAATTGGAGGACAGAGTGTATTGTGTGTGTGGCCCGGGAGGCTGCTCAAGAATGTTTATCCTCAATCCCAAGGAGTAAAATGAAGCCCCCCACACGATGCAAACCACTCATGTTGTGGACTACTACAGCAAACACAACTGTGTGTAGAATAACCATGCACACAAAACTAGGGTAATTTAAACCAATGAAAATAAATACAATATATTGTAAAGCATTATGTGCTATACAAGAAAATCAGTTTCACATTAATTTTAAGATGGTGAATGTTGAATTTTAATGTTATAGAAACAACACTTAGGTCATTTAGAAGATGCAAAAGCTAATTACATGCAGCTATTACATGGAGCAGATAGGGGTTAGGCATCTTGCTCAAGGATGCTTACAGGTAGTCCAACTCTGGGGTTTGGACCCACAACCTTCCGGCTGGGAGCCCTCACCACTAGGCTATCCTGCCCCCTAGAGACATTAAAGACATTAAAGAAAGCTCACCTTGAGGGCAGTGTTGAACACACCAAAAACACACCAAAAACACGACTACACAGCATGACAGTAATTAAACCAGTGGAAACAACAACATGAAGCTGATCCGTTCTGCTCATCAAGTCTATTCACACAACAAGGCATTGTGATATTGCTAAAGTGATATTGTAAAACCTTAGACTTTAAAGCTTCCTTACCTAATCATGACCAAACACTGACGTTCAGAATTAAATATTCGGTTTGGTCGATGTATTTTTCAACCTCTAGAGTGTTCCATTGTGTTTCAAGAACATACAGTACTTCTACTATAATAGCCACTATAATGCTAGTAAAAGTCTTTCCTGGTAATGGATCCATCTTGCTGTCATAGGTCTAGAGTGCTTTGTTCACTTCAGCAACCATGAAACCCAAAATAAAACACAGATTTGGTTCATTAAATATAGCGACCAAATGGACTTTTGTCGGCATGTGGACTATTGTGGTAAAGACTGAGGAATCAATACAATCAAGGTTTTTTAAGTACCATATTACTTTAAAAGGTCCACTAAGCAATGTTTTAAATAAAAGAAGACTTGATATACACAAAAAAATCTTAATAGAGATTCATATAATTTTGTAGGTACAGAATTTGCTTTGTTAGTCTACATGGCGCATTTCTCCAGTTTTACTCATATAGGGTTAGCTTTGGTACAGCTTCATCTATGCCAGTAGAAAAAAAACACCTTATTGGACCTTTAAGACATCTTCTTGTGTTTATATGCGTATGTATTCTGTACAGAAATATTTTATATTTAGTATTTGGAACCAGATACTGCAAATGTATCTTCTGTTTTATGGAGTTATGAACCCTTCCTAATCTCCAGTATGCTGGCTCCATTTGGCAGATACAAAGAGGCCATAGAAAGCCATTGTGTCTAACATACACATTTAGACAATACATGGTTAGAGCCTATTACAACACACACACAAACACACACACAACATACAGCGCATACAGCGCATACAGTACAAAGACCCACACAATTACAAACACGCAAAACAGACACACAGAGACACACACACAAACACACAAACACACACACACACACATTCCCACGATCTTCGCTACAGGGGTCGAGGCCAGGAAGCTTAAAAACAGAGTCCCCCTTGGCAACACTTTAACATTAAACGTCTCTGTAAAATAGAGGATTTGTAAAGATTGTTTTCACATAATATAATCCAAGCGCAGTCCAATAATACCTGAACATTACATTAACAATTGTCTCCACAAGCTTGTAATCACAAAAAAGGAGGATTTTAATGTACAATGTTATGAAGGGATCAAATTAAACAGCAGCAGCGGACTCTGTCTTATTCCATGACGTTACAACTTTTTTTTATTGTATTTTTTTTAAAATCCCTCAGCGTGGGCGGAGCCATTGTTTCCTTATGAGGAGGGCGGTAACGTCCATCCCAACACAAAGCTACCCTTGGTGACGCGCAGCGCTCAACCCTGGGTGTCGTGCGGCTCCGCTCAAAGTTCACACAGTGTGAACTTTGAACCTGCAGGCACTGATCATTCAGAGCGCAACCTATGACTTTCCAACATGACGCAACCTTGGAGCAACCACAGACAGCTGATAAAAATAAAAGAGATTTATCGTATATATACTACAACAATTCTACATAATTCATAAAAAAAGTATTTTAAACCGTCCCATTTCATACAACGCATTTCCTTACGCAGCATTTATTTTTGTTTTTCCCGGGACTCTCTGGTTGCCTTCACCGTGTCTTCAACCTGAGCCTGAGTCTCCAAAGGGTCCCTGTGATGTGGAAGACATCTTGCCTCGTGCCTGTACCAAAGATGCCACGTCCTAGTGGCTCCAAGGACTACAGACCTGTGGCACTGACCTCCCACATTATGAAGACCATGGAGAGACTGGTTCTGGATCAGCTGCGGCTCATGGTCAGACCTCTTCTGGACCCCCTCCAGTTCGCCTATCAGCCCTATCATCCCTATCAATTGGGAGTTGAGGATAAGGGTCATGTTTTTTTACTTCTCCAGTGCTTTCAACACCATCTGGCCGGCCCTGCTGGGTGAGAAGCTGACAGCGATGCAGGTGGATGCCCCCCTCGATTCCTGGATTGTTGACTATCTGACTGGCAGGCCACAGTATGTACACCTGCAACACTGTGTGTCAGACAGCATGGTCAGCAACCAGGAGCCCCGCAGGGGACTGTCCTCTTTCCCTTTCTCTTCACCATCTACACCACAGACTTCAACTACCGCACAGAGTCCGGTCATCTTCAGAAGTTTTCTGATGACTCTGCTGTGGTTGGATGTCTCAGCAAGGGTGACGAGGCTGAGTACAGGGCTGTGGTGAGGGACTTTGTCACATGGTGTGAGCTGAACCATCTGCAGCTCAACGTGACAAAGACTAAGGAGTTGGTTGTGGATCTAAGGAGAGCCAAGGCTCCAGTGACCCCTGTTTCCATCCAGGGGTCAGTGTGGACACTGTGAAGGACTACAAATACCTGGGAGTGTACATTGACAATAAACTGGACTGGGCCAAGAACACTCAAGCCCTCTACAGGAAGGGCTAAAGCCGTCTCTATTTTCTGAGGAGGCTGAGTTCCTTCAACATCTGCCGGACGATGCTGAGGATGTTTTATGAGTCGGTGGTGGCCAGTGCAATCCTGTTTGCTGTTGCATGCTGGGGCAGCAGGTTGAGGGTAGCAGACGCTAACAGACTCAATAAACTGATCCGCAAGGCCAGGGAAGTTGTGGGGTCAGAGAGAAGGATGCTGTCCAAGCTACATGCCATCATGGACAATGTCTCCCACCCACTCCATGATGTGCTGCTCGTACACAGGAGCACTTTCAGCGCAAGACTCATTCCACCAAAATGCACCACAGAGCGCCACAGGAAGTCATTCCTGCCTGTGGCCATCAAGCTCTATAACTCCTCCTTCTAAGTGTCTGACACACAGACACTAAGTTAGTCATTAAACTGGACCTTATTACCTGTTTTTTGTGAAATATTAATATGTCATGTTTAATAATTATTGTGCAATATTTATTTACATACCCACAGTGCTTTATATTTTTTATATTTTTCCTTCTTTTCTTATAATTGATGGACCTTATTACCTGTTTTTTTGTGCAATATTAATTAGTCATGTTTAATAATGAATGTGTGCAATATCTTTACATACCCACATTACTTGATATTGTTTATATGTTCCTTCTTTTCTTATAATTTCTTTATCTACCTACTTTCGATTGCACTATAACAAAATAATTTCCCCTCGGGGATTAATAAAGTATTTCTGATTCTGATTCTAAACAACATGTAGTACAACAAATACAAGTGCCAGTACACCCTACGCTGGCGTTTTAAATTCATTTGTGCCGCATTTTGCAGAGCAGTTCTGCTCAACCTCACCCTGGCAAATGATCAGGTTGAAAAATGGTCTAATCAGCCAAATGGACTCAAAACATCCATGTGGGTGGACAGGTGATTTTAAGGCTTATCCTAACCCCCAAGCGTGGCCAAAATAGGCCCAGCAATCATTTATATTATTAAACTGCTGTGTGGTCTGAGCCATTAGTGTTTTAGGGAATTGGTCACAGTCAGACTGATAGAAATTATGTGAATATAGTGGAACATAACTGTAGGGAAACAGCTGCAATTCTGTCAGTTATTATCCAAGTCTTGGAGTGTAAAATGCTAGTGCTAAACAAGATATATCTGTCAGAATTCGGACAGTTACAAGTATTAAAGGACAGGTAGGGGTTAGACATCTTGCTCAAGGATGCTTACAGGTAGGCAAGGTATGTCGGGAACAAATCCCATGACCTTTCTTCATTTTACTATACAATATTGCACAGCACTAGGTGCTGTTGGTCATTGTTTTGCTGTCACTTCAGCATAACTGTGCTTTGTGTTGTTCAAGTGAGCATTAAACTCCGTTTTCAGGGAAGAAACAAGGACAGCCGGAGATGTCATTGTTTCTTCCCTGGCTCGCGCCTGCACTCGCCACCCTTTGGCGCATCATTACAGAATGACCAACCGTAATTAGAGTGTAGCAGCCGGGGTGACAGCGGCCTACCCCCCGCCTCCTCCAGTCTGCGGGATCACCGCTGGAGCGGGTGGCATCTGAGGTGGTGCCCCAAAGGTAGGAGTGGGAAACGGCGGGCACGCCAACAGCCGGCCACTGGGCGCGGCACCCCACCGCTACAACTTGGTGCATCTCCGCCTGACGACGTTTGAGGATCCTCGCTGGCCAGCACACCTAACTCTCCGTCGCTGCATGCGGAGCAAACTCCGCTAGCCGACGCGCCGAGGAGGTCGAAAGCCTGCGCGTCAGATGCTTCCTCGCCCAGGGCTCGGAGATCTTTGACGGATCCACCAGAGGTATTTAGCGGGGGGGTTACGGCAGTGGAGGGCTTCCTGGAGGCCTGTGAGAGCTGGTTCGCCGCCAGTGACAAGGCGGAGGTGGACAAGGCGGGCCTACTCATTCAGCGGCTTACCGGCTATGCTCGCCAGTGGGCGATAGCCATCCGCGGGAGCCAGCTGGGTCCCTCGCTCTCGTATCGGTGGTGGGTGGAGTGGCTGCGGGGCATGTATGGGGACGGTACACCACTCCCGGAGAACTCCCCGACATGCACTGTTCCAGTCCCGCATACTTGCCCTCCCGTCGGCACTCAGCTCAGCGCAGTCCTGGTTCCGTTTGCCCACGCGCATGGCGGCTTGTTCGACTTATCGCTGCTGCCCCAGGAGTCTTTGACGGCCACCCCGTTCGCCGCACCGCTGCTACCTGTCCCGGAGCGACTGACAGCCAGCGCGACGAACCCTTCGCCACCCAGGACATTCAACCTTCCTGTGCGCCGCGGGAGGAGCAAGATCTGCCCTCCAGTGCCCTGGGCGATATATCAGGGAGCCTGCAGAACATCCCGCTCCCCCACGCTGAGAGCGCACCACCGGCCTATCCAGACGCCATCCAGCTCTGCCACGCAGGTGGCCTGGAGGCTTCCGTCATCTCCGCCTCTCAATGGTCAGAGCGCTCGGGGGGCTCGTCGTCTGCGCTGGAGACTGGCATGGACACTGACGGTGTCGATGTCGCAACCACCAGCCAGGGCCAGCGCAGCCGGTCGCCTGACTGTTCTCGTTGCTGGAGCTCATACCCGGTTCAGCCGCTGGAGAGCCCACGCCACCGCAACCCGTGCCCAGAGCTGCCCCCAGAGTGCTCTCGCCGCTGGAGCCAACGCCTGGCTCAGGCGCTGGACAGTCCACGCCGCCGCAGCACGTCTCCGATCCGATCTCTGTCGCCGATCCCCGGTCCGGCCACCAGAAGCTCCCAGCTGCCGCCGTTCATCCCTGGCCCAGCAGCCAGCGGGCTCCAGCAGCCAGCGGGCTCCAGCAGCCAGCGGGCTCCAGCAGCCAGCGGGCTCCAGCAGCCGCTGCCGCTCGTCCCTGGTCCGGTCTCCTGAGGGCCCCAACCGCCACTGCCGCCTGTCCCGGGTCCGGCCTCCAGCGGGACTCGGCCACCGCTACTGCATGTCCCTTGTTCGGCCTCCGGAGGGTCTCAGCCTCTGCCGCTTGTCCTTGGTCCAGCCTCGTGAGGGTCTCAGCCTCTGCCACTCGTCCTTGGTCCAGCCTCGCGAGAGTCCTCACCGTCAGATAGAGGGTCCTTGCCACACAGAAGGCGTCTTTGTTTCTTCCCTGTCTTTTTTGTTTCTTCCCTGGCGCCTGCACTCGCTACCCTTGAGCGCATCGTTACACTGGAGCAATACGTTGTGACTCGATGCACTCACTGTAAATCACTCTAGATGAAAGCCTCAGATGCAGAATTATCAAATTGTAATTGTTTAGGATGTGATCGATACCATGAGCCGTACTAGAGAATTGAGAGTTGTGCATAACACAAAACGTAGCTACAGAATTTTTACTAATTTCTTAAAAAATATTTTTTATTTTTAAAAAGTTGTTGTTTCTGTCTCTGAAGACAGAAAGAAGCTTTTTCTTCATGTGTTATGAACAGTTTCCATTGGGGTAGCGTTTTCTGGCTGTAGGATGCAAGTTTCACTTATTATTATGATATGTAATATACCTTTTTTACATGTCTTTTTGACCCAGTGCTACAGAAGAAGGGTTTATTTGGCTGATTAAGTGTTGAAGTTCAGTGAAGACACAAAAACTGCATTTACTCATAAGAATCAGAACTGATCCGCCCTAAAACTGCAATAGGAGAGATGTATGTGTGAAGGTCTCGAAAAGGGGGATACATGGGAGAACTTGGTTTGATTGAATACCAGACGTGCTGTTGCACTAGAGAACTAGTCTAATCAGCTGCATTAACTCAATGTCACGATCGGCGCGCTCACGGTCACGCGCGCATCGTGCCTCCTTTCCCCTGCAACGCACCTGTGGCGCATTAGGCCCACAGGTGCAGGACATTACTCAT
>JAOEHI010049506.1:0-20208 GCA_025447815.1 Percopsis transmontana | reverse complement strand
TAGCACCATGTAACCCCTACCTGCTCCATGTAATAGCAGCATGTAACCCCTACCTGCTCCATGTAACAGCACCATGTCATTGTAAGTCGCTTTGGATAAAAGCGTCTGCTAAATGACCTCATTGTAATTGTGATTGCAAGGTAAACCCTAAGCAGGAGAACACTTGGAAACTCACCCACTAAGCACAGAACAAGGGGAAACACAGGGTATGAACACAGACAGATAACGCCTAACCAGACGGGATTACCAGACATGTGCAGACAAAAAGTGATCAGGAAAAACATGGACTGGACAAATGGCAATACATCCAGGCTGGGGTGGATTCGACTGGGCGCTGGACCGGTGACCGGGTTTGTAAAATGGGTGACTGAATTAGGTGGAACATAACTCTCTCAATGGGAACCTTCTGTTATCATTTCTAATTCAATCGTTTGTTTTATAATGCGCCTGTTGTCTACTGGTCTCCTGTCTATGGCATGGATTGCAGGTTGAGAGCAGGTTGGCAGTTGGAATGCTATACTGCTTTACTGCTTTATGGACTACAATCCCACGCAGTCCGGTGTCAATCATGGTTGTAGTGGGGAGAGAACCATTACTACATAGTGGAGGATAGTGGAAGAGCTCAGGAGCTAGGGACGTGACTGGGACACAAGCAATGGAAATATGTTAACCGAAGCATTAGATCTAATAGTGTACTATTGTATCTGGGGAAATACAGATTAGGTTGGTTTAACTATTTTATGTAGCAACGTATTATATTGTATTTCACGTGTACTATCGACTCTGTTTTATTTTCAATTCTGCTAATTTTTTCTTCTGCTCTTATTCTACCCGGACTACCAGAAGCCCTGAACGGCTGTTCAGATCAAAGAGCTTCCTCTGTCTGTCACAGTGCGTCTGGTAGTGTGTCAGTCTGGTAGTGTTGTCTGTCTGGTAGCGTTGCTTGTCCGCCTTCTCTCTCTCTTGTAAACACAGATGATTAAATACACTTTTTAACCATTGTCAGTTTGACTCCCTTGTGTGTTCCATAGTTTACCATAGCTTCGCAAACCGTGGCACTGTAATCTATGATTTCTCACACGGTTTACCCTGTTACTTACTAGTTGGTACACAATGTCGTCAATCGGCCTGCGCCATAGTTTATTACAGTGAAACAGTTGCCAGTATCAAAATGCTGATACTGAAGAAGCCTGAATCTGAACATCTTGCTATGCCACTGTGTAATGCGGCGTTGTGGGGGGGCGAGAGTAGGCGCGGGCCAGAGGGAAAACTGAAGGCAGACGTGGAAATGGCTTACGTATAAAGCGTACTTTAATTCTTAACCACAAACACAAAGTGCATAAACAGCAAAACAATGACTAACAGCACCTAGTGCTGCTGGGGGAACTTAAATAAGGTCCATAATTAAACTAAGGAGGCGCACCTGTGTGGGGCTAATCCCCCACAGGTGCGCAGCCGGGACGGGAGGCACGGAGGGTGCACGGGCCTGTGCACGGCGATCGTGACACACTGATAGATCTGTGGTAGAACATTCAGGACTGTGAGTAGTTCTTCAGCCCCCCGTGCACGCGCGGGCCGGATGAGTGTCTCTGGTGGCCAGCTGCCAGCGGAGGGGTTGTCTAATGGCCGACGGCTTGAGCTCCTAATGGCACCCTGACCAGATTAGAGCCACTATGAGACGATCTCAGAGCAGTACACGCAGCATGTGTGTTTAGGCGTTTAAATGTGCGTGTCCGTGCGCGCGTGTGCGCTAGTGTGTGTGTGCCAATCATGCAATGCAAAATCAAGTAATGATTTATTTTATTATTTTGTGGATTTGTAGACCTAACGTACCTAACGTAAGAAAGGAATCGGGGAGGGGGTAGGACTATACTAAATAAGATCAATATTTTATATTTCTGCTTATAACAGCCAAAGCAATAAAGCAATAAAGTCTAAATGTTCTCCTGCCCCAAAAGTGTACAGTATACGTCACTAAAGCATTTAAGTATTAACATTATGTTGACAACAAATCAATACCCATTAACCATTATAAAATATAGATAGTTCCCCAGCAAATGAAGATCAGTTTTATATCAAGCTTATATAACTGTTCTGGAGGAGTCCAACTGAGGAGTTTTCCAGGCTGTTGTTGTGACTACAGCACTCTAGATGACAGTTTACAACCATCCCCCGGGCCCAGAGGGCTTAATGAACCCTCCTAACCAGATTAGGATGCAGGGAGAAGTCTTCCATCAGGAAAATGGTATCTCCTGCTCTCTTTCAATGCTTCCATTGTCACGCTCTCTCGTGGGCCAATGCAACGATTCCCCTCGCTATCTCTAGATCTGCACTGCTTTTACACAATTCCCATGACCAGGCACACAGGCATTCTCCGGAAATTAAAGGAAATTGGCTTTTTATTTTATCATCATTTATTTGATTTATCTCAGATTAGAGCATGTATGCAATATCTGAGTTCAAGTCATTTTTAATAAATTGTGCATGGAAACCACTATGAACTGACTTTATGTCCTCATGGGTCAAAAAAAGATTGAGAACCACTGGCTAGACACATGCTGGTGGATGGATGGAGGTATGGATGGATGGATAGACACATAGATGGACACCTTATCCAAAATAATAGCTAGTTTACTAATTGCTAAAGTGGTGTATCGTTGTAATGTTCTAATGTTTTAATGTTGTACTCTTGTAATGTTGTTGCTGTAATGTTATAATGCTATAATGTTTTCCTGTTGTAATGTAACTGTTGTTGTTGTAAACATACAATACTCACAGGTTCCGTAACTAGAGGGCAAGATGCTGCGGTCTACTAAAGTGTTAGCATGCTGTTTTTATAGCTCTCTGCTAGAGGGCTGGCCTCCTGTCAGCGTGCTATCGGCAGGGGGTTGTGTGACGGGTGCATTGCGGTGCCTTGGCAGATGTGGGCAAACAGAGCCTGGAGTGGTTAGCATGGGCACAGAGGAAGTGTGAGGGTGGGGATGAGTGCCAAGAATACTGCTACAGTATGCCTGTCACCTCACAGTAGCTGTGTGTGTGTGTGTGTGTGTGTGTGTGTGTGTGTGTGTGTGTGTGTCTGTGTTATAGCTGTGCAGTTAAGGAAAAGGCCCAGTGCAGCAGAAATCGTCTGTCACTTTGACACTAATACATGCAGCACGTCCTCCCTCCCTGAATAGACTTACCACAGGAGTGTGCACAGCGCATTGTTGATGCCGCGCATTAGCTCCCGCGCATTAGCTCCCGCTGGGCAGGTGCAACAAGCTGCCGGCAGCTGAGACTGCTAGCATGCTAGCGTCATGGGGTTGGGCGTCTGTTGTCAATCCCGCACCGAGTTAACGTGATTGCAGCAGTGGATAATGTGAGTGTAACAAAAGGCCTGCGTGGCATCGCAGCCCGGACGAACCCCTCCCAGACCCCTCCCAGACCAGACTCCTCTTCCTCATCACATGATTCAAGTGACTAGGATTAAATTCAATTGAACACTGGGATGAATGGCACCCGTGTAAATCATACTGTATCTAGGGCAGAATGTTATGGTCCGGTCCCAGGCGTAGGCGTAAATAATCAGCCACACCCACGTCTAAACTAATGCTAACTAAACTAAACCCTGCATTTCAAATACCGATCGTGTTCTAGCTTTCCCGTGAATAATACACAGCTTGACTAATACATCCAGCATGCGTAATAGTGTCAGTTACATTCAATCAGAGGTTAAACACACTATTGTTTAGCGAATGTACCTGCACCTTGACACAACCTCCCATCTATCTGGATTATTTATGTGTTCCTCAGCCCTTTGCACATGGGCGGCGTAACAAGCCGCCCAGCCCTGTGGCCGTCATTTTATTCCCAACCAGGCATAGAAAAGAGCTTGTTACTGGTGTGTGATCCAGTCCTGCCAGCGAGGTTCGCAGCACCCCCTTACAGTGCATATGAGCATTTAGCTGAGCTTAGACGAAGGACAAAACACGTTGGTTTGTTGTTTGTTCGCTGTTCATTGAAAGAAACCTGTGAACAAACCTCACCCACATGACGCTTCTGCAAAGAAACAAGCGAGTGTGGGCACTCACCCTGACGATGTAGGACGCCCCGGGTCCTGCTATCTTCTTGTCGGGGTGCAGCCAGCCCTGGGACGGCTTATGGATGAAGCTCCCCTTCTGAGGGAAGTCCTCCGCCCCCAGCCACATGCCTTCCACCCTCGTCCTGCGGCTCATCCCAAACCTGGGGCCGCTCGAGTTCCCCCCAGAGCTTCCCGCGGTCTCGGGGGCTCCGAATCCGTGGCCCCCCTGGGTGACCGAGCCCACTGCGGCCACTCTCTGCCCCCGGAATGCCTGCAGGGAACAGGGGGTGACACACACAGGGTCACAGGAGTTGAGGACCGCAGCCAGGCTGGCCACGGGGCCGCCCGCCGCAGCCCCCCCGCTGCCGGCTCTGTGGGGGGAAGAGGATGGGGTCTGGGGCGCCGTGGTCGTCTTCCCGGAGTCCTTGCTGGAGGAGGAGGGGCTGCGGCTCAGCAGGGCGTTGGAGAACTTCCACTGGGGCATTTTGGGGATCAGCATGCAGAAGGTGGTGGTGGCGTCCGGCTCTCCGTCCAGGCAGGGCGAGTCCGCCAGGGCTGCGGCCCCGCTGGAGGACGAGGCCCTGGGGCTGGGGTCCAGAGGAGGCAGGGGGGGCAGAGGCAGGCTGGGGGTGGAGGACGGGACCACTTTGCCGCTCATGGCTAAACTCTGCATCAGGTCGTCGCAGGAGGTCACAGAGTCGTTGCGAAAGCGGCCATACTTTGGCTTTAGGAGCATGCCAGGCCGAGGGGGGGTCCAGCACCAGAGGAGCAGGGGGAATGGGGGAGGGGAGGGGGAGAGCTGGAGGAGAAGAGTTCGATGTCCTGGTCAATGTTGGCAGAGCCCCCGTCCAGTCCTCTGGCGCTCGCGCACTGCCTCTCTCATGCTGCACTGCTCAGCATCTGAGCCGGCCTGCCTTGGGCTGCCTCGCACACCCTCCCCCCACCTCTCTCTCTCCCTCCCTCTCTCTCTCTCTCTCTCTCTCCGTCTGTGTCTCTCTCTCCCCCTCTCTCTGTGAATGATGTCATTGTGTTATGCTCATCTATTAGCCCTGCCCGCCGCTCTCAGACAGCATCGGCTGAAACCCTGCCCGAACACGCTCACGAGCATCACGTGCACAGGCACGCGCACGCGCCCAACACAATTGAGCCCGCCGCTACTTGCTTTTGACACATTATCAAAAGGACGGCTGGGACAGCGTCAGAGCGCCTGGCATTCAGAGCGCATCGCCGTTTGCTGCGAAACAAACAAATGAATTTTAGATGAAGGCCATTTTTATGAATTATTCATTTTGGCACATTTACAGTAAATAATGCCAACATGCTTGGCACTCAATGTGGCTCTGGTATTTCTCTGGAATTTAACAAACGAAAGAAGAGTCTAATTCAAAGAAATGGTTGAAATGAGAATGTCACCATGTTGTTAATTTCAAACTTCTATGTGGTCTACTAAAAATCTTCTCCCAAAATAGATTAAATCAAATCTTTTTAGCTGGTTGTATTCAGTCCTATACGCCTTATGTTTAAGACACATATATACATATATGTATACATACACATACACACATATACATATATACATATATATATATATATACTATATATATATATACACACACACATACTTACATGATGATGAATACAACAAGCTCTTACTCATTCAGGACTGCATCACAGGACAGGCCCACCCTATCCCACCTGCTGGCCTGAACTGTCTCCCCAGAGAGCAATCTGCCATCATCCAGAGCATTCAAGGCTTTTAGCCCCTCACTTACACCATTCCTTTCCCCATTCGTCTCCCCATTTCCCCTACTGTGCCCCGTCAACCAAAACCCTCCTCAGTGTAAATATATAACTGGGTTAAGCAGGGATTTGTGCTGCACACCTTTCTGTGAGGGTAAAATACAACAACATCGTCTTTCAACCAGAGCGCATCACCTTCCTCAACACAAGGTCGCACATCCAACATGCAGGAAGAGGACTCGTAAATAGAAGCCTTTTATCTGCTTTTGTGTCAGAAATGGTCCTGCGCTGAACACGGCGTGTTCAGTTTCTTAGAGGAAAAATAAATGCCATCAAATCTATAGGCCTACAGCAGCAACATCAGACAAATGCAGTGCTTAACACGAGGTCTCGGAACACGGTGACGAATCCGGCTTTTAATTTAGGGGGGGTCCGGATACACATAAAAATGTAGCTCAGGTCGGTTTCACATTGCCATAATTACAATTAGCCTACTTTTACTATATTACGCACAGAACTCTATCTGCTTCCATTAATTTTCGCTACGACCCAGGGTGAACGCAGGGAAAGTGAATGAAAGTGAAAGTAGTATCTATTATGCTTAATGTCTTTTTGACTTTGAGGCAGTGGCGGAATCAACATGTGTACGGGCGCAGATGTTGTTCGGCCTATGCTATGGACCGAAGGAGGCACTCTGTGTTGCTCAACGCTAACGGGCTGACCATTTCAGTTGAGTTGCTTTAAAAATATTCACGCTGTGTCATGCTATTTTTCGGGTAAAGCGCATACATACATTGCATAGAAACGGCTACTCACAAGGAGTCTAGCAATCAGTTCAACACTGTATGTTCAAATAAAGTCTCCAACTTTTGTGGCTAGCCAAAATGTTCCACCATTTACTATAATTGAAAATACATTTTTCAATTCGGTACACTTACTATGCGCGCACGAGATGATGACGTGACACGTAGACTAGACTTCGGATAATTCCTAAACATATTTTAATCAAATTTGCATTTTTTTGTATGGGAGAAAGTAAAATGTTGGCTTAAAAATATTTAGATTTGAAACATTTTAAGAAAAAAAAAAATACAGATCGTTATAAAATATTATTTTATAGCCTATGAGTAAATTGGGGATCCAGTAAAATAGGTCCAGGGACCTCCATGATTGGATACAGCTTTTCCGTTCCACAAACGAAGCCATGGACAAATGGCTACAAACAAGCCATTTTAAAGTGTAAAAAATGTGGCAGAATGTTAGGTACCTACACTACAAGTTGATTTTGGCCATGGTGGCTAAACCCAAAGTAACATTTGGCCTCATCTGTTTGATGTAGAAAGGGTTTATTATTAAAATGACTCATCCACCCCACCCACAGATTCAGGAATGGCAGGAAGTTCCTGACAAATGACCATTGCCTTTATTAAATTCAGCAGTGTGGAAGAATCATTTGGCGGTCTCTTTTTAGCCTTGCGATTAGACATTGTGTGTTTGCTCAACACACCATGACCTAAAACGCAGATATATTCGTTATCTATCTCACAGAGACACTGCTTGCTTTGAGAAGAAGATAAAAAATCCCCCAATACAAAAGAACATTTGAACACTGTTTGTTTGCAATTATTGCTCATGTTAAAGGTAGTATTTCTCACCTTTATCAGACACCTTTAAAGATTCAAATGTAAATGAGCCGTCCCTGTCTCATGTCAGACTGTTCCACATCAAGCTCTTCACAATTGCCATCACACAAAGCAGCTGCAGCCGTCCACACAAATACTGTACACACACACACACGCACCCTCACCTTGACAAAAACAACATCCCTTCCTACTAGAGAGAACCAATCACAACTTTTCCTTCAAACCATTATAAATTACTAATAAACTGAGATAATAGATATAAAAGCATGCTGTTCTATTACTATCCAATGGTGCCTTAATCTGACAGTACCATTTCATGTGGTGCTGCTTTAGTAGTTAATTATTTTAACCGTGCAGATTATGTTGAGTGATTTCTCTGCTTAGCCATATTACCTATTCACTCCAAGTGCTTTGCATATACATGTAGAACAAGACAGCCTGTGAATGCACTGCACTCATTAGCAGACATTAACACTCTGTACAAGTGGTTAACGCTATATTTAATATATGCGTACATTAAAAAACGTTTGCAACAGTCTAATTTATAATAAAATAAATAATGTATCAATAAAGGGTTTTACTGTGAGAGATATGGAAATACAAAATTTGAAGGGATGAGATATCAGGGACACTATAATATTATCATATTATAATATTCCCATTAAGTCTCTAGAAAGAATCCCAGACCAATGTCATCACAGCACAAACAGTCCAAAGATTAGTCAAACATTTTAAATGTGGGCTGCAAAGGCCTTCTGACAGCCACACTAGAAAGTACCAAACAACATTAGTTGGGTGGCTTTGAATATTTACCTGTTATGATACAGTATCGCACTTGAGAGACATCTAAAACAAGTCAAAAACTGATAAAAAAAGGTCAAAATAAAGGCTTTTCATGAAAATATTTTGGATTTTCACCAAACTCATTGTTCTTTACGTGTTTATCCTACAGCTGACACTAAACATGTGCGTTATTCATTACCATGAGAAAATTTAGGCAGTTGTACACAAAATACTTTTGTGCAACATTCTGAAATTAATCTTTTGGGTCATAGTTATCTTTTCCTTATACTGTAACATGGTGAAGTCTTAGCCTGACGTGGGGGGGGCAATACAAGTGCAAGCACTGCCTCTTCAATCATGCATGCTATTCTGCATACAAACACCTATGGTGGAGGAAACCTAAATAGAGAACATAAGCTGCTAACAAGATCTGGCATAACTTTGGGATTCCGTAGATTGTTTATTCACCACAGTGGAGTAACGGTTGGTGGGCATTTCACAACCAGATTTATTTATTAATGGTGGACACATTGACACAAGAATAGAGAACACAAGCTGCACTAGAGGAGGCCGGGGCAGAGAGGAAGGAGCAGCAATATGACTAGTTTATTGGATCAACTTGTGGACAAAAATGTTTTCTTTTGGTATTTAATGTGGTAAGTTTAGGTTTCAATTTTTATGTATTAACATATTTTTTATATGTCTGTTTCTGGCATTGACGATCATTTTGCTCAAGTTAATATTATTTCCAGGTATTGCCGATATAAATGTGTGTGGTTCAACAAAGAAACAATATAATGTACATTTTGTTTGGATCTTTGTGTTTACTTAATAAATGTTATGAAGAGTTTTAACTAACTAAAACACTTACATCTCAGGTAAGGGGCTTTAATGAGAATGATCAGGGTGGCACTGTATAGTGTAGGTTCTACATCTGCGGTCAGATCAAATTGCAATCTGTCCTAATTAGCCTACAAGGTCTCATTCAAATCCCGAAAGTCTTTGGAAGGCTTGAAGTTCCATCAAAATGGGTAATGTCTCCCGTGCCCCTAATTATGTATGAACAAAAAGAGGTCTGTTTAGGTCATAAAAAGCGGCTTTATTAGTGATAATGTGCCCCCTGCTGGTAACACCACTACATGCAAACAAAAAAGTTAATACTATTTTCCAAAGCCAGATATTCATTAAAATGTATAGAGCAATACAATACAAATATTCGGCTTCACTTTTAATACACGTCATTGAGCAACCTCTCCGGGTTGGACAAGGACCGTTTGGGGGAGGAGATTTGCTAAAGGTCAAATCGAGTGTGGGGTTGGGGGGAGCTACAGCAGTGGTACTCGCTCAGTGCTGGTTTAGGATACAGACCATTTTAGAGTATTTGTCATCATCACTAATAAATACCAGTACCAAATGTCGCGTTCATCACCATCTTATTTCACCTGAAAGATATGCCGTCTTATTCTAAAATGAAATGAATGAAATTCAAAATCGGAATATGTCGACACACAACACATTGTGGACCTTCCAAGAAAGATTTTTTGAGTGAGCGGTGGTTATATCATATAATATATATATCATATAACCACCTCTGTCGGTGCTGTAGCAAGATGATGGTAGATATAACTTATATCTACCATCATCTTGCGCATCTGCAACGCTAAAACACAACAACCTACAGCAGTAAAGCACAAACGATCCCATTGTTGTCGCTGTCAACCCATGTGATCGTTGTTGTTGCTGTCAGCCCAGCCCAACGAACTCCTCCCTGTTTTGTAACTGTCGTTCAGTCCGTCGTTTACGTCATATAAGCCGTAAAGTAAACGTTACACCGTCCTCACCACGCAGCGGGGGCGGGGCCTGGACCGGTGTTTTGTCCGCGCGCTGCTCCCCTCCGGAAGGCGGTTACTTTGAGTTTGAATCAGAGACAGCGAGAGAGAGACAACGTCGCTCTTCGTAAAAATGTCCAAAAAACAGATTTACTACTCCGAAAAATACACCGACGAGGAGTTTGAATACAGGTGGGCTTCTGTCCGTAACCGGCTTTATTTATTTATGTATCGTTAGTCATTATCCTTAGTTATTGTTGCGTGGCGTTTCCCATATTGATTTACTGACGTGCAAAGTGTTTTAATAGAAGATGTTATATTAGTATAAAGTATATTCTATACGAGGGGCGTTGTAGTCAGCAATGTGACAATAAACCTGACAACCTCCGCTTGTCACATTGGTTTATCACTTTAACGACAGCAAATAGTAACACCAGCTACTATTTGTGTCAGTTAAGTTAATGTAGATGACAAGCTACAAATATTTTCAGTTATGTTATTGAATAATCTTAAATTCAGCTTCGTCAGAGTGACAAGCAGTACAATGGATTCTGGCAGGTTGGGAAACGAGTGAACCAATAGTATATTTTCACGTAACGCCAGCTCTATATGCTGTCCCATAGACACGTAATGCTTCCCAAGCAGCTGTCTAAGCTGGTCCCCTCCTCCCATCTGATGTCAGAGGAGGAATGGAGAGGTCTGGGGGTCCAACAGAGCCAGGGCTGGATCCACTACATGATCCACAAACCAGGTGAGCTGCCCTGGACACAGCCAACGCTATGGGAAAAGTACTGAGAAGTACCCCGAAGTTACTACTCTGTACTTTACCGAGTACAAAGATGTTCCTATCAACTCCGTGCGACAAATGGTCGGCGAGTTATACACAGTGTTGACAGATTTCGTGAGAGAAACAAGCAACCAGATTTAAAACGACAAGCCCAAAAGAAGCGACCCCGAGCATTGGTTCAACCCCTATAAATAAACGGTGAATAAATCTGCAGATCTGTTGTTTTTCGGTTGCTACTGTACATGACAAGGCTTTGATATGTAGGAAGAGAGGCCACTTGTTGAATTTAATGTATTTATTAGTTTTATTTACTTCACAAAGTTTCACTTTATTTTCAGATAATATTTTGTGAATCTAAAACAATAGTTACCATGCCAGAGAATTTAACTGCTTCCCACGAAATACCCTTTGTTTTTTGTTTTTTTCCCTCTGTGATTTGATACATTAATAGATTTAAAAATTAATACATTCCCTGATATTTCTAAACTCCATCCATTATCGCCCATCTGGTGTTATTTGTGACGGCAATACTATTCAGTTTTTCCGCACAGTCAGTACTTGACAGTTTTATATAGTGGAGATCTCATACTGTCAAGTGTCTTGGTTCAGGCAATGAGGACTATTGGTGACAATAATTTATTTATTCATTATTCAATTATACATTTTAAAAACGTGAGTAAGTGATTGTGTATGTATAACATGATTTGAGGATTGTACAAGAGTTTATTTTTTTTTATTATTTTTTTTTTTTTAGAATGGCAAAAGGGTTTCTGAAAAATAGGCTTAAGCAATTTAGGAAAACCTTTTTTTTGGCCGTGTGGTTGTAGTTACAAATAACATATTATGCTGCTGAGAAACTGTACTTTGTGTTTCCTTCTCCAGAGCCACACATACTGCTTTTCAGAAGGCCTCTCCCGAAGGAATGACCAGGAGCCCTCTCAAGACCTCATACCAAACGTGCCGTCTTTGTTCTCTCTCTCCTGTGTACATCTCTCTCTCTCAATACGTTCTGATGTATAGTGTAGGGACCCATTGTTTGTAGTTTTTATTTTAAAAACGCAACTTTTGGCGGCAATAGGAGACTGCCGGCCAAGGAGAGTTAAAAATGGAGTGTGCCCCTCCTACAGGTGGCAGCAAGTTCTGAAGTGATTAACATGCTAAATGTTAAGAAGGTGGAAATTTTACGTTGATTTAAAATTTGTTTTGATTGTAGTGCTGTGATTGGCTACGTTTGTAACTGAAAAAAGTCCTGTAGGCTTAGAGTTTTTTAATTTTTTTGGAATTCAAGAACATATTGTTTCTATAAGATCTGAGATAAAAACTTATATTTTAGTTCAGTCTTAACTGCTTATATGTACATGTATTATTGCCTGGTGTAACATTTTGACAATGAGTCAATGTTTCTGTTAAATTGAGAAAAGTGCTTTGTTGATGCACAGTAAATAATAAAATAGATTTCTTTACTTGTGCATTTGTTTGTTGATTTTAATAATTTGATTATATTTGTATTATAATTGTATATTATTATACCAAGACAGACTTTTTATTTATTTAATTAATTAATAAATTACTAATTAATTGATTAATTAATTAAATAGAGGTAGAGGACGGCTAATTTTCCGAATAAAGCTCTTTAGCAGGAGAGGGTGGTGGTCAGTCAGCTACATGGACAATAAGTGGCGTGACAAACTCTGAGTGTCTGCTGCCCAGGGTGTAGGCTGGAGCCCGGGCCTTGTTGACCGTCACTGTCTCGGGGTTGTGGGCTCCAGGGCCGGGCTTCTGGGTGGCGTCTCTGGGCATGCCGTGGTGCCCCAGGATAGAGAAAGCCGGCTGTCTGGGCAGGTAAACACTGGGGTCAGTACTGTTGTACCTGCAGGGCCCTGGTGTGTTGGACAGGTCCTCGGAGGCCCCTCCTGTCTTGTAAAGACCCGACATGGTGTAACTTGCGCTGGCCGGCTTGTTGGGGACTCGGGGGCCCATGAGTGGAGGGAGAGAGTACTTGTTGGGGGCTGGCACAGCGTCCACGGTCCGGTAGTGTGTGCGAGAGCCCATTGTGTAGCAGGGGGGTCTTTTCTGGGTGTTGCATGGAGGGGCCTTCTCGGGGTTGTACGCATCTGGTCCAGGCGTTTGGAAGACCCGTTCTAGTTAACAGAAAACCAGCATGCAAACACCATGTAGTGGTAACTGTCAGCGCGGATGTTTAAATTCAGTTGTAGCAGCTGACACGACTCAGCAAAGACAAAAGAGCTGTCACACACAGATGTCTGATCGACAACCAGGATAAAACACAGCCATGTGCCAACCACAAATAAATGACCATCGGTAGTGCAATATACAGTTCTGTGCCAAATAAGCACTTAAAAGCAGAGAACTTACTTGCCGCTTTAACTCGGCCCAGCATTGAGTATGCAGGGTTGCCATCTCTACCAAAGCGTGTAATTTTGGCGTCAACATAATACTGAGGCCCAGGGCTGGAGTCTACACATTGCACTGCAGAATTGGAGAAACAAACTGTTACAATGTTAAAATATCAGGTGTATATCAGGTGTATGTATTGTCATTTCTATTACAACTGTATACCCAATACAGGACGAGTAAGTTAGAATTTTTTGTTACATCAATCAGGATGCATAAAACCCATAGAGTGATGGATTTATCAAGGTATTTAATATGCAGGGCACTTGCTATATTAACTACTAAGATGAAATGTGAAGTTGTAATTATGTTGAAAGCCTTCCAATGCTTCCCAAGAACAATCATCTCTGCTGTCCGACATGATATCAATTACTTTGGGAGTGAAAAAAACTCACTCTTGCTGCCATGGAAAGAGAAGGCAGGGCTGGTCAATCTGGTGAAGTCATGGCCCATGAAGCCGATGGTTGTTGGCAGAGCATAGCGTCCTGGTCCAGGCCCTAGAGACACACGCGTGTCACTCAACTTGACTTAATATGACTTCATATCTATTATTACATAGAACACAAATGCATTAATATAACACACTCATATTCCAGATGACAGCAGAATACGTGCGTGCATCGGTCTGGGTGTTGGGCTCCCAGCCGGAAGGTCGTGGGTTCGAGCCCCCAGAGTTGGCCTACCTGTAAGCATCCTTGAGCAAGATGCCTAACCCCTACCTGCTCCATGTAATAGCAGCATGTAAATGTTAGTCGCTTTGGATAAAAGCGTCTGCTAAATTGTAATTGTACTGATAGACTCATACACAAACGAGCAGGAGTCTCACATGTCAGGGTGGCATGGAACAATCTCAAAAATGTTTTCAAGCTTTGAAAATTATGAATATGGATACAAGTTAGGGTAACCTAGTAATGTAATCTGGGTCTCAGTTCACCAGTTCCGCGTGTTCGTTTGATGGAGTTTAAATAGGAGGACACAATGTGTTCAAATCAATAAAATCAGTTTTAATAAAGATATTAAAAATACAAATCAGAATCTTGGGTCTCACTGCATACCCCTGCTGCACCTCAGTTCGACACCTTATCATTTCTTAACTCAGTTATTATATACTAGACAACAAGTTGCGTGGTCATTCGTGGTTGGTTCTCTCTGCGATGACATCCCCTCCGGGCTGGTACCTGCCACCACACGGCTCCACTGGACGTCCTGTTCCCAGATAACAAACCCTCCTTGCTACAGACATCAATGCTATCTCATAGCCAAGGCTAACTCTGCTCTGCTTTTTTGTATACCACAGTACACACATTGTTTAAAACAACATTTACATTTACATTCACAGCATTTAGCAGACACTTTTATCCAAAGCAACTTACAATTAGGACATTTGTCAACAATTACATGGTGCCATTACATGGAGCAGGTAGGTGTTAGGCATCTTGCTCAAGGATGCCTACAGGTTGGCAAACTCTGGGGCTGGAACCCACAACCTTCTGGCTGGGAGTCCAACACCCAGACCACTAGACTATCCTGCCCCAATAATAAAACAAGCACAATAATGAACATAATATCAGCATACATAAATGGACACCTGGCCTTTAATCTAAGTAATTTGCCTGCTACCACTTTAAGATAGAATGGTTACTGTCTAAAGGTTATTAAAATATGTACTATTGCTAAACAGCTTTATTTATTAATATTTGCTAAATAGATGCAAGCATAATATTCAGAATTTCTAACAGTAGCTAACTCATTTACAAACTCTAACCCCTCTATATCTGAGAGCGGCTGTTATTTGTCATTTTGTGATTTATATATTATAATTAAATTGGCTAAATGTAATACATTTTCAAAACGAGGATCTGTAAAACTATTAACATGAACATCTAAAACAAACATTTGTTCTTTGAAACCCCAACTAATTCTAAATTTATATTGGTTCTGTTCTGAGGCATGTGAGAAATGGCAGCCTGTCAGCCTAAATAACTGATTTGCACTTATTGGTTCATATCAGACATGCTGGGTCAGACCGCTGTTCTCCAGCAGACATATTGTAGACTAAGCTGCAGGCACTACACAGAAGTTCACTACACATTGAATCAGCGTACAAACAATGATTTTCAGAGGCCTGTGCTTTAGAACAGCTACTGGGAGCAAGTCCTGGCAAGTTTGAAGAGCTCGTTTACCTTGCAGAGCCATTAAATAAAGTTATAGAAAATGAAAGAATACAGAATACAGAATGTAAAAGAATACAATGCATATAATTTCTAAATATGGATAATTAACAACTCACCCTTTTCTCTGCCTGCTATCACTGGACGCTTTTTATCCACGCCACTCATGGTGGTGGACAAGTGGCCCTGTGTGAACCTCTAATTTGCAGGATTATTACAAAATGATTCAGCACACTGTACGACAGTGTGAACCGGTACCAGCCAAAGATAGTTTTACAACCACGGCACAACACCAAAAAATAGAATACGCATAGAAATATGTCTTTATAAAGCATTGGAGGGCTAAGAGGCCGTCGGGGTGCACCGCCGCTACGTATCTCCTCACTCCTTACTCCTCCGCATTAGGGTCCTTCACTTCACAGCAGGACGACACAGACACTCCAAACATGAAGACAGTTGGACAGAACCAATCGAAAGCCAGCCAAGTAGAAAACTCAGGATAATCTAGAGCCGATGTGTCTGGACGCTCTATCCGTAGTGGCTGGAGTCCGACAAATAAGCAGGCTTCTTTCATAGGGTCCTGGGTGAATAACTGTACTCAATGTCATCACCCCGACTCAGGCCCATGTAATGCTAGCTTCACAGGATGGCTCCGTTCTCCTTTCACTCCCGTGCTCATCAACGCGTGGAGAGGCCATGTCACCCTTCATGCAGTTACCAAGGAGCCGATCCCCCACACAGCTGCAACACACACCAACTCTGTTCAGCCTAGGTGAAGCTGTTTATGTGTGTGGTGCAATGGCCGGGCTTTCGTCTGTATGCCCAGGAGCCTTGGGGTTACAATTACAATTACAATGAGGTCATTTATCAGACTTACAAAGCGACTTACAATTACATGGTGCTATTACACGGAGCAGGTAGGGGTTAGGGCATCTTGCTCAAGGATGCTTACAGGTAGGCCACCTCTGGGGCTGGAACCCGCAACCTTCCGGCTGGGAGTCTAGTCAACTAGGGATGACTGTCTAATACAGGCTCCTGATTGGAAGCTGGAAGAGTATATTACATTAACAGTTACAGAGCCCTCAGAACCCTTTAAAGCTTTACAAATAAAAAAGTTACGATAAAGTATCATATCATTTATTTACAAACTCAACTAATGGCAAATTCAATGCGCTCTCAGTTTTTACAGCGCTGGTTTCAAACACAAGGGTAAAGCTGGACACAAAGGAGTGTCCCTTTAAAACTACAACTGCATGATGTTAAAAAATCTACAATCGGCTAGAAATTATGCGTTTGAACTCTAGCGGGAGCCTTTTTTGGAGTTCGCTTCGCTGCAGAACAGAAAACGGAAGAAAACGGAAGGAAATTATTGATAGCAGAAGATATGACATAGTAATACAAAAATTAAGTTGTTGCTGTTTTGTTTTCCACCTAATTAAATGAAGGCAGAATAGAATAATGTTATTCTATTTTACTTTATGGAAGAATGTTTATATTCTTGATGTCATGTCATACCTTGATGTCATGTCAATAAATATTGTAGTGTTCATATGTATATACTGTATATCTAAGAGCCTATGTACGGTGTCCCTGTCAGAATAAATATAGGACACACGGAGCCTTAGGTTAAATACATGATCTAGTCATGTCATCATCATTGACATTAATCGTAGAACCAGGCATCTGGAAGTGCAAGAGAAAACCAGTGGCCGTTTAGCTGCCTTTGATCTGCTCAACCCATCCTATTGATTAGCCGCTTATCATCTGGGCCTGCTGGTGTAACAGCCAGGCTTGTCCAAGTGAGATGAGAAGAAAACAAACATTAAACATTAACAAGGTCTAACTCTCCCTGGCTCCAGCAAAGGTAACCTGACTCAGGTTTAACAGGACAACACACACACAGACAGTTTCCTGCAGGACATCACTTAGTAGGTCCTCAGCGAAAACCACTGACCGACACACACAGCTCTGTCACTGCCATTAAATATATTATTCCAGTGCATCAGTCAGGCTAGTCATGTCTGTGTTTTATTGTCACATCGAATGGTGTGGCTGCACACAAGTTCAGGGCATGACCGGTGATTTGAATTAACACCCTAACACAACATGGATTTTATACGAACAAACTTTATTGTTTATTTAAAAGTACAAATTTGGTACGTTTACAGCAATTCCAAACTTCATTCTTATTTCACAAATTGAAATTTAACAAAAATACAATAGCTTATGAGCTGTACAATCAAATCCCTGTTTGCTCAACAGCACTGAGACACAATACAAAACCGTTACTTCTGAGTAAATGTTGGCCTTGTACAATAATAATCAAAATACAAGCTTATATTTCTGTAGAGAACATCTCATATTTCAGCAGGTAATACAGAAATTTCCTCCACCATGTGTGTTAAAGCTCAATTTAAACAAAATGCCTTTTCCAAATACATGTTTATTGTTTTAATTGACAGTAGCAGAACTTGGTGGGACAAGTTCAAACATTCAAACGTTTAAATTCAGTTTTAATTTCAAACATAAATACTTTATTACTGGATTACAATGCCACTACAGTGAGTAACTATGTGGTCTACGGCCAATAGAGACTGGAGCATGTCAGAAACAACAAAAAAGGTCTGGTAGAGCCTCGCGCACGCCCCCACAACCGCGTTCAAGCGGAGTTGCATACGTGTGCACACACGTGCACATGATAGCAAACAAACTTTTCATACACACTCCAGGCATCTCCACGGCCTTGTCGGGGGGGGGGGGGGGAGCCAGCTTCCGACGTCCAACTCTCTCTCCTCTCCCTCTAACGTATTCACAATAATGTACACAATAATGTGAAAACTGGGAGTGACGCGGCTGTCGGGAAGTGTCTCTGTGGCAGGCAGGAAAACAGGAAACACAGCGGTTACGAGTATACAGTGCAACCATATACATACACTATAGTGGGGAAAATGATAAAACAAGATTTCAAATATAAACTAGAATATAAACTATATTGTTAAGGTTTTAATAATACATATTATTATTGTGCCCCAAAGAGCAACTTGTGGAAAACCACCAATCTATCAAGTGGCAGAAAATTACACTTCTGTAATGTAACTGTGCTACAACTTTCCATATCAGTGCAGCGGTCCTAAATATTATTTGTAACAGATATATTATCTAAACTCGATGGTGACCCACAAACAAGGTGAAAAGGAGGTTCGCACCATCGCTCGGGGGTGTTCTGCGTGGCCTGCGTGCTGAGTTGGCTGTCTGCTTGGATCAGGACCCTGCGACCAGCCTCCACAGCACCCTCGGGAAGCTCCAGACGGTCCCCTCCCTCGGTGTCTGCCAGGAAAGCCTCTGCTTCTGGGTCGTACTCGTACGAGTAGTAGGACACCTCGGCCATGGATCCCTGGTCCTCCTCGCCTGGGGTTTAAAGTGGAAGTAGACACACAACAGTCAACCTAAAGCCGGTCTCCCGGATGTGGATTTCCCCCCACATGATGTCAAGTGGCCACTAGGGGGCCCTACTGCCACCTATAACAAACCTCTACAGAGCTGTTACATTAATCAAAGTTGGTACACAACTCCCCAATGGAGCGCTATTTATACTGACCTTGAAATGTATGTATTTACTATCTGACACACACACACACATATATATATATACATACATACATACATACATACATACATACATACAAATATATATATATATATATATATATATATATATATATATATTTATTTTCTTCTTTTTTTCTTTCTTTTTAGTTTTATTTATTAATGTAACATATTAATTTAATTAATTAAAATGTTACTATCATTATAAATTTTTTTATTATTATTTTTTATGAATGAATGAATGAATTAATCAATTAATTAATCAATTAATTATTTGTGTATCCAAAGAATTCAAATGCTACTGGCAGAAGGAATGACGTCCCTGAACTCATGCATCGTTTATATTTTGTGAACTTACAGAAGTTCACTAGCAGAGGAGACAAGCCTGCACAGGGAAGCTAGTTCCAACGTCCTAGCTTGTTCCACGAAGCCAACGCAGTGTGTCACTTCCTTGGCACACTGCACTCTCACCTGTTTACACTCCCAGTTCACTTTCCGGGCATGTCAGCTACAAGGACTGTGTTAAACAGTGCCCCCTCGGTGTCATGGGTGTGGGCCATCTCATTTGATGTAGGGGAGTCCCAGTGTGTTTGTGCACGTGTTCAAAATAAGATAAAAAATACCTCCTGTATATTTATGTCGGTACATAAGTAACCCAATGTGTCTGGATGCACATGTTAATGTGCCTCTCTGTGTGTGTGTGTGTGTGCACAGCAATGCAGCTTTAAGCGTTCTGTCACCGTGGAGACCCTGTCACCGTAGAGACCCTGTCACCGTAGAGACCATGACACAGTGGACCTTAGGCTGGTGGCGGCTTTGTGCAAGTCAGGTCACAGTTTAACTTCAGTCCCAACCAGGTCAACAGTGGGATCATGTCTATCATGTCTGGCAGTGCACAAGCCCTTATATGTATTATAATCATTCATTATAAATGCAGTAGATTAATCATGCTGTTCATCCTCCTCCCTCCTCTGAATGCACAATATAATATCTACAATGAGGTCGTTTAGCAGACGCTTTTATCCAAAGCGACTTACAGTTACATGGTGCTATTACATGGAGCAGGTAGGTGTTACATGGTGCTATTACATGGAGCCGGTAGGGGTTACATGGTGCTATTACATGGAGCAGGTAGGGGTTACATGGTGCTATTACATGGAGCAGGTAGGGGTTA
>JAOEHI010049485.1:0-20217 GCA_025447815.1 Percopsis transmontana | reverse complement strand
TATATATAAATAATGAATGAAATCATGGTCATGGGATTCAATTATTGTTCAGGCCCTACATCATAAGGGGGAAGAAATGTGGTCTAAGCAACTGTTGGTGCCAGACAAGGTGGCCCGAGTATCTCAGAAACTGCTGAATCTTCTGGGATTTTCTGGCTCAACAGTCTGCAGAGTTTACAGAGGATGGCGCGAGAAAACAAAAAAACACTCAGTGAGCGGCAGCTCTGTGGGCCAAAATGCCTCTTTAATGAGCGGGGCCAGCCGAGAATGGCCAGACTGGTTCAAGCTGGTTTTAGCTCAACCACGGAACAGGGGCATGCAGAAGAGTATCTCTCAACACAGAACTTGTGGAAGTGAATACGCAGAAGACTTCACCGGGTTCTACTCCTTCCCCAGTGGTCACTTTTTTTACAGTAGGTGTAGCTCATTTTATTTGGTGTACCTAATAATAAAGTTAATGAGTGTCTATATCCACAGTATTTTGTGTGTGTAGAGTATGGGTATATGTGAGGGCTGCTTACCCTCTTGCGTTGTGGCCTCTCCCACCAACGGTCTACTGGTGACTGAGTTCTTAAGGGCGTAAACATATACCTGATACATTGTTGCCACCTACAGTACACAAGAAACAGTTTATGTTAATGTACTGAAAACTAATCAGCAGTTTACACTGAAATACAGCTCAGGAAGTGCCTTATTTACCATTAGTCCTGGTACGTGCACACGGTTGGAGTTCGGAGCAAGCTCCATCTCCTTTGTGGGACCGTTGCTGTTCTGCGGACTGACAACCACGCGGTAGCCAGTCAGACGTGCGTTAGGGGCATGCCATGACACAGTGAAGGATGATGGACCAACATCCGAGACGTCCAGGTTGGTTGGAGCCGGCATGACTGAACATCGGAAGAGGAAAAGGAACAAAGGTTTGAGATTATTACTATGTGCCCATCAATAAACAACCAATCATTCCTTTTATGTGGTACAAATGCTGTAATTGGTTAATGAGGAGATACTGAATTTTTGGTTAATCCTTGACTTTATATCTACAGGAGTTCAGGAATAAAATAATCCTAACTCCCCAAGTATTACTTAAACCACTACACTACACTACAGTATTACAAAAATATGAAATATATGAAAATATATGAAAACAAAAATATGGAAAGTTGAAAGGATAGTTCATGGTTAGTCACGTCGCCTGACCCAAAGGATTATTTTCCTCCCGAACGCCACCCTATGGATTAATATTGAGCTAAAAACGTGCAAGAGTCTAGGATTGATCAACAGTTCAAGTAGTGTGCCCCCTACCTGTGGACTGTGTCCCCACCAGCGGAGCACTGTGAGAGATGCCGTTGAGGGCTATGACTTGAACAGTGTATTCTGTACCAGGCTGAAGACCCTTCAGAAGCACCGTGTCTTGGTCACCTCTGGAGGGCTCCTGCAACTCGTACTCAGGTGTCTCTGGGCTGGAATAAATGATTTTGTACAATGTTGTCGTGCTATCTGGGCTGTCCCAGGTGATCCGCATGGAGGTGGCGCTCACGTCGGAGAAGGTCAGGGCTTTAGGGCGGTCCATTGCTGCGTTAAAGGAAAAAGTCGTATTTCTACCAAATTTTTAAATTAAATGTTTTACCTTAATGCACATCTCTCATTGGATGTTATTTCTTGTTGCCATAGGGAAATAAGAGTTAGAGGAGGAGGAGCACACCAACCTGTAATAGCATTCTCCACCACTGGGGAGGAGGGCTCTCCGTCAGTTCCCAAGGCGTAGACGCTCAGGACATACTCCACAGTGGGCATCAAACCTGTGAACGTAAGCTCTCTCTGGTCTGCATCAGGAGAGAGGAGAAGATTAAGATGAGGGTCTTCTCATGTTAACATCAAGGTACATCTAATATCGTACATCTAAAACCTTATTTATATTTCAAAGACTCTTTGTGTCATCTTATCGTACCAGGAGCCACCACCTCCGAGAAGGCAGGTCCCAGACCGTTCTTGGGGACACCGGTGATTCTGTAGCCTTTGATGGGGCCATTTGCAGGGGACCAGCGTACTGTGATGGCGTTGTCTTTCACATCGGTCACCTTCATGTCAGAGGGGGATTCCATGTCTGCAGTAACAGAATGCACATATGTTAGCTCTTATGTAATCATTACAAGGACCCCTTGCCCCTAGAACTCTTGCATACGGTTGCCATACCAGTCTTGTGTGTGATGTAGACTGGAGTGCTGGTGACAGGGTTGTCCCCTCTCCCGCTGGCAGCGTACACTGTTATGGTGTAGTCGGTACCAGGATTCAGGTCTTTGATGGTTGCAGTGGTCTGAGTGCCAGACATGGTAAACTCTCTTGGAGTCTCTCCAGCTGGGAAAAAATAGAGACGCATGTTCAAACACGAAGCAAAGTTGAAAGAAACGTCAAAGCCTGAATCCAGAACATATGGTAACTCCAAACAAACATACCTTCTCCATAGGTGATCTTGTAGTACCTCACTATGACAGAGGGGGCCTCCCAATGGATCGTGATGCTTGTGGGAGTGGATGTTACGATCCTTAGGTCAGTGGGAGCATCAGAGACTGTGACGGGGAGGAGTAGAGGTTAGCACCAAATACTCAACTAGAAAAGGTACACTGGTTTGTCTCCGGAATAACCCTTGAAACCAACTGTGCGGAGTGGCTGGCACTCCTCTCTACTCAGGGGGGTGGGACTCATAGACACTTACTGGTGGCCTGGCTGCCAGTCAGAGGTTGGCTTTCCCGTCTGCCGTTCACAGCAAAAACATAGACGCTGTACTCAGTCTCAGGTTCAAGCTCCGTCAAGGTGTAGTATGTTCTGGTCGGGGGAAGTCTCTCATCCTTAGCTCGCCCACCACTGATCATTTGATAGCGGAGGCGGTAGCCAGTAATACGAGCTTTTGGGGGCTGCCAATGGACCGTGAAGGACTTGGTCTTGATATCAGAGAAGTCCAGGCCAGTAGGGGAGTCCAGAGCTAGAGCGGGACGGGAGGCCACGTAAAAACATTAGTTGATTTAGTCAATGTGTCGTTTGTTTACTAAGCCAATTATTGTTCTCATATACTCACTAGTTCTATGTGTTTCTGTGATAGGTGCGCTCTCTCTTTCGCCATACACACATGCAATACTGATACGGTATTCTGTGTCGGGAAGTAGATCTGTATGGAAACAAAGGCAAATAAATAACCAGCCAGGAGGGAAAATGTTAAGCATCACAATCTCCCTATGGTGCAGTGATGTTTACAAACGCTTACTCTGCAGAAGGTAGGTGCTGGAGGCTCCACCCACGTTAACTTCCTTGATGTTGTTATCACTGGTGGCTGGGTGGTAGCGGAGGACAAAGCGTGTAATGTCCCTTAAAACAGCATCAGGGACCCTCCAGGTCACCCTTATGTGATCAGGGCCTTCGCCTCCAAAGCTCAAGCCAGTGGGAGATTGAAGGGCTGCAAATAGAAGGTGTTTTTTAGTGAAGGCCAAGTCATGTGTTCTATGAATAAATATATAATAAAATTAACGTTATTTTACCTCCACTGTACAAATACGATTATGACTGTATTATATCTGAATGAAAATAGCCTTTTTTCGTTTTCAATAAAAACACTATAAAACACTGAAAGCTTTCCTTTTTCCATCTATGTCTTAGCCCTTAGCTAGGTAAATGACAGGTAAATCACCAGACTGTGTGTGCTTTGTGTATGTGGTCGGCTCGCTTTCTCCTTCCTCTGTGACAGTGATGATGCTGATGTCATAATCCACGCCAGGCTCCAAACCACGAACTGTATAATAACCGGCAGACGCATCCACCATGTCGTGGACTATTGGCAGGCTCTCGCCCGCTGTTACCACCAGAATCCGATAACCAGTAATGGCCGTATAGTTCAAAGGAATCCAACGCAGGCCAATGGTGGTATCAGTAATGTTCACAAAGTCAATTTTGCTTGGAGGGGGAATTTCTGAAATGGTTCATGAGCATGCAAAAGCGCAGGCAAAATTAAGACAACAGAAAGACAAGCATTTCACACAGTATGTCATAGAATAACCATTGATTTCATTCCGCAAAGCATTCACAGATCATAGAAGAGCACACCATGTAAACATAGCCATGCTAGCGTGAGACAAAATTATTATAATAATAATAATAAATTATTAATAAAATTAATAAAATTACAATCAACAGAAACCGGATTAAAAATATCATTTCAATTACTGTTAATAACAAAAAAGATTCACCATTTTGTCCTGAACAAACTATTTATAAAGCAAATTTATCAAATTTTAAATTAAATTAACTTTCCCACAGTAGATAAACAATGACATTGTCTCCATGCAAATGATTATGAGACAAACTAAACACGGACAGCCAATTGAATTACGTATTCAGACGATGACCATGTTAGTAGGACAATTTTAGCATCCCAGCCAACAACCATTTCAAGGGTGTGTTGATTTCAAACTATTGTGATGCCAGGAAGAACATGGCTGTATGAAAATAATTGAATGTGAAGATATTGGATTCAGCCCTACTTTGACTCCAATCCACCTGTTCCAGTCCAATTCAACCCCTGCTTGGAGAGCGTAATACCTACCAGGAGACTCTTGTGAATATTAGTTTGTATAGTTAGCATACCTGGTGTGACAATCGAGGAAACTGGCACACTTTCTATGCTGCCTTTGACAGTGAATACGCTGACATTGTACTGAACTCCTGGACTCATGTTGTCCAGGGTGTATGAGTTCAGCTCAGGCTGGGCAAAGCCCTCCCAGGCAGCTCCTCGCTGGCCACTGGTCGGCACCCAGCTGATTCTGTAACCGCTAATGCCTGTAGGTCAGGAGAGGGAAAATAGGAGCGGGGAAACAGGGGATAAAATAACAGATGAGAAATCGACTCCAGGGGAATCACGAGTAATAAAACCCCATCTTTTTTTCTGCATACTGTATGTAGTTACACACTCACAACATGAAAATACTCTAAACATCCATAATAGGACAAGATTAAAAATATGAACAAAGCGGCCATTTCACCATTGATAACTACTTTTGCCTACGGGAATTCATGAAGCAAGAGTACCAGGAAAACGACATTTGGGCTGGCAAAAGAATACTGAAAGGCCAAGGTCTAGACTCAGGGTATCACGGACGTTCCAATGGTCTAACTGTGCGCGGGAAGCACAGTCAATATTTACCTTCCGTTGTGACGCCTACCCAGTGGGCTGTCAGCTCTCCGCTGTCTGGGTTGTACTTCAGGCTCAGGTCAGTTGGAGGAGAGAGGGCTGCAAGTTAGAGGAAAGTTCACCATGATGTTAGCACGATAGGGTGTGTCCATGGCAACGGGACGCAGTGTTGACTTAGCATACATGCTGATACAGACGGTTTGAATAATGACAGCGAAATTCAGTTTTATTAGTATCATCATTACGATGGTTTTCTTTTATTATCATAGCCACGTTTTTTTAATAAATGAAAGAATTGAAGATTTCAAGAAAAATTTGAAGAAAGAAAAAATACTCACAAGTGACAACATTACGTGTAACAGGTTCACCGCGGTTACGGCCGTTAAAGATGGGCTGAACACTGTAGGTGTACTGAGTTCCAGGTGTTAGGCCACTCACAGAAATAATCCCAGTTTGAGAAACTGCTTCTCTGGGTGACTCGCCTTCTTGGCCAGGAAGGACAGACAGCTGGAGATCGTTAGGCAAGACACATTCATTAAAGATTGGGAAAGAGAAGACCCAGAACATCATTAAAAATGACTTGTTTTTGTCTAGTTTGGTTTGCTGGTGTGGTACAAGATGGAGCCTGAAGTGTGGGTTCTTACCTTGTAACTGAACCTGGGCACCGGGATCCAGGTAATGATGATAGCGGTATCAGTCACTTCAGTGCTGAACGGGGGAGCGTTACCCATCCGAGGAGCTGCAAGAAAAGTGGGATTCTATTATATACCCTTTTGCTATTTATGTATCAATCATCAGTATCATCTATTAATTAGCCTGGTTAAACCATCCTGATTTTGGATCTTCCTTCAGTATGGGAACTTTCAGTTGGTGCCGACACAAATTAAGTGATAAGTTCAGAAAATCGTCCCCACACCATTCTTGTTCTGATTGGTTGATGGTGGTTGTTTGTTGTTGTGATTAGCTAAAGGTGCAATCACCTGCTAATGATTTGGACACCAATTAGTACCCCCTCCATGACAAACGAGTTTCCACAAATTGTATCTATCTGTCTATGCACCTTTCTATCTCTCTCACTAATACTCACTGGTGGTGAAATAACCAGTGATCCCCTCGCTGAGTACGTTGTTCAGCTCAGAATGAAGTGAGGCGGTGTACTGGGTGTCTGGTCTCAGTCCTCGTAGGGAATACTGGGAGACCCCCCTTGGGATTGTCTTCTCGGTGGGACTGGAACCCTCGACGGTCAGGAAGAGACGGTAACTGGTGACTGTTGAGCGAGGAACCTCCCAGATAACCAGCGCGCTGTCTGAGCCAACGTCGGTGAAACGCACACTGGTGGGGGCGTCAGGTTCTGGAATGTTCACCACACACAGTAAATGTAAAGAGAGGAAGATGAATGCAACTGGCCAACCTTTAATGTCCCTGGAAAGGTAAATATCAAAAGAAATGAAAACCACACTATGTAATTTAGGGTCCTAAATAGAATCGGTAAGCACACAGTATACCAGGTTAAAGATGGGATACTGAAGAGAAACCATAAAGAACTTGTCAGTTGTGGGGTCTGTAAACAACCAGACCAGAGTCCTGAGAAATAGTCTAACCAGCCAAATGAGCTACTATTGAGCATAGTATGCAAATTACAGTTTCAGTTAAACTTTCCAGACCCTTTAATGCCCTTTAATGACTTCCTGAAGTGATACGTACTGGTAGATTGTTCTCCTACAAGCGGCTTGCTCTCTGTCGCTCCATTAATGGCATAGATGTAGAAGCGATACAGAGTGCCGGGCTGCAGGTGGGTGATTTCGGCGTATGCATTGGGTGACATGGGCAGGTGTAGTGGCCTCTGTTCTGTGCCGTCGGGGGACACAAGGGAAAAGGTCACCCTGTAGCCAGTAACCTCGCTGGGCGGGCCAGACCAGTTAATGCCGATCTTTACATCCGAAACATCGTAGAACATCAGGTCTGTTGGGGGCGGGACCTCCTCTGTGGACAGGAAGTGGTGCATTGATTAACGGCAAGTATTATTAGAGGCAAACATTTAAGGCATCAGCACAATTACACAATTAGTACAAAATTAGTTATTGTTTTATTGCAACATGATTAAATTTCATCCTTAAAATTTAATTTGATTATAACTGACATTTTAAATACTATAGTGGTTATATGCTATATTGCTAAAAATAAAAGAAAATCATTACTCTTTACACCACAATTTACACCACAATTTCCCAAACTATAAATGTATATATTTATTTGTTTACAGTTTGTGTTCTGTGAACTGAACCATGTGTCTTTTGTGTATATATACAGTATATATACCATGGACTGGTGATCCAATGGTGTTGACCTGCAGAAAAACAGGCTCACTCTCCAGGTCCTCCTCCACAGAGTAGATACTGATGTTATAGAGGACACCTGGATAAAGGTCAACCAAGGTCACCGCCGTCTCTGATTCTGGCAGGATCAGTTCTGTGCTGCTGCCCTCGACGGATGGGGTGTACACAACACGGTAGCCTTAGGAAATGGATCAGATCAGATTAGAGTCTAACAATTTCAATGCTTTAATTTATATAAGATTATATAGTATGTTTCAAATGTAATTTTTATGATTTAAATAAATAAATACATACATCAACCCACAAAAAAATACATACAAGCATAATACAATATGATAGCTATGTATACTTTTGTAATATAATTTGACACACACACACACACACGCACAGATAGCAGGTTTTTTTTTCTTACCTGTAATAGGTGCTTGTGGCCTGGTCCATCTTATGTGAATTGTGGTCTCTCCCACCTTGCCCAGTGAATGCTGAGCAGGGGCGTCAGGAACTGAAAGATTATAGAACGCTTGCATTACATGCTGGTTCAATCCACAAATGATGTCCATTTTCACATCCTCAGACACCACAGAATGGAGGGAATGTCCGGTTCCCACCTGTGGTCTTTGAAGTGGTGAGGATGAGAGCGTCGCCTTCTGGTGAAATCTCGTAAACATTGACGTTGTACCTGCGTCCGGGCAGCAGGTCGGTAATGCTGACAGAGGTGGCAGTCTTAGGCAGTTCTGCGAGAGCACAGAGCACACTATTCAGTGAGTTCTGTTTACCATTCACAGTAAAAACAAATACAGCGCAAATGCGCAAATCCTTCAGGTCACTGTGGATGCATGAAGAACTTCAATAAATGATTTGTTCAAAGTGAGATCACTCAGATAACAAGGGTTACACTGTTGACAAGCAGGACTCACCCAGGACTTTACGCGTAGCTACGTCCTCACTGAGCTCGTACTCCACCCTGAACCCTGAAACTGTCTCCGAAGCGGACGTCCAGGAGATGACGAAGCTGTTGGAGGTGATTTCTGTCACTGATTCAGAAGTATCCACTATTTGATCAGGCTGGGTGGTGTCTCCCTCTGATGTGATCACTGGAAAGACAGGAGTGGGGGTGTATTAAACATTGTAATTGTGTCACGCCAGAAGGAAACCGCCTTCAAGGCTCAAAGGGCTGGGGGGTCTCTAGACTGGTAGCTGTCACTAGACACCAAACTATCAATATAGATCAAAGTGTATGCCATTTCTGGAGCCAGAACACACTTACGTGAGCCGTAGGTGGTGGTGAAGTCAAAGTATGTAACTTCGCGGCGTCCACTGCGCATGATGCTGATGAGCTGACCCTCGTAGGTAATACCTGGCCGCAGCCCAGAGATGGTGTAAGAGTTCAGGTGGCCAGGGATCTCGACCTCCCCCCAGGGAGCACGGCTGTTTTTCTGTCAGGAGGGGTCAAAGGCCATTTGTGTCAGTGACAGATCAAAGTTTGACAGCAAAGTTTGAAAAGGGGGGATACTCTTTAAGCAACACACTGTCTTGGCATATGTACATTTAGGGGCAGGATAGTCTAGTGGTCTAGGTGTTGGACTCCCAGCCGGAAGGTCGTGGGTTCAAGCACCTGAGTTGGCCTACCTGCAAGCATTTGAGCAAGATGCCTAACCCCTATCTGATCCATGTAATAGCAGCATGTAATTGTAAGTCTCTTTGGATAAAAGCGTCTGCTAAATGACCTAATGTACATTTCTCAATAGGTGATTAAAACCTAAATTAAATCAATCAGACAATTAAATTGTAATTTCAATGTGAAGTAAATTAAATTGAAATTTAAACTTCAATTAAATACATTTTCAACATTAACAAACCAACCATAAAAAAATTGGTGTCTGTTAAATATTTTTTGAGGAGCCAGCTCTAATTTAGCCCCTGCAACTCTCAGCTCATATAGTAATTTAGGTTGCCTTTATAATTAACTCCCTTTACACACTGCACAGGGAGTTCATGGACCCTACAATGACCTTTTGTTTGACCAACATGAGTCAACATTACTAGCTACAGTTTGTACTCCAGGCATGACCGCTAGTTGATGATCTCCTTATTTAAACTTTTGGACAGACTGTTTTTCCCTTCGAGCTGAACATTCTTTTTCTGTTGATGTTGCATATTTTAACAACACCTGGTGACAGGTCAGTTTTGTTTTATGCTATGATTTTTATCACAGAGGAATTTAGGCAAAATGTCATGTTAAACAGATATCAAAATTAGTCCAGCTCTTTCAAGTCCCTTCAGACAACCCAAGTGGACATTCTTTACACATACCACTCTCCATTTCAGGATGTATTGGGTAATGTGCGTCGAGGCAGGGGGGTTCCACTGGATTGGGTGGGAGTCGGGCTGTTTTCCAGCCTCTTTGATGATTACTTGGACGGGTCTGTGGCCACCTGGAGAGAAGGATGGACAGTGTAGAGAAGAAGGAATAGGAACAAAGCTTAAAGAGGACAAGGCTATTGCTGTAATATACGTGCATTGTAACACACACACACACACTCTTTTACAATGCAGCTGGTAATTGTAAGAGTGATTTAGCACACTGAGGTAAGCAGTGACAAATATACTATCCTGTGCTACCAGTGAAACCAGAATAAATTAGTTGGGTAAATTGGGACAAGAGTCCTAAGTATGGTGGATTACATGTGGCTTGTTAAGAGTGCTTTCTTATGGGACTGTAATGCATTAAACTACTATCAAGGAGGAAGTGGGCATTACAAAGACTAGAGAAACATAGGGTTGACGTGATAGGCCCACCCTACTCGATTTGTCCAACATCAAAGGTAAGGAACCCCCCACACACACACAAGTGTCAAGTGTTTTAAGACGACCCCCTTATTTCATTTCAAAGACAGAAGTGGGAGATGGTTTATGAGGACGTGACTAACAGTGCAATGCCAATAACAACTGAGATGAGAAAAGAAAGCAAGCACAAATAAAAGCTCAAAGTGGTGGTGTGTAATATTACACAATTAGATTTAAAGCTCCTATTTTGGGTAGGGAATGTTTATGTAGTGTAAACATGCAAATAACCTGAGCAGATTTATTTTTTTGCTTTTAAAAACAACTAATATTGCAAAACCCACAAAGCCATATTGTTTTCACATGTACATGTGACTTGTGCACTGTGACTCCACTCTGCCTCCTCTGGCCAGTAAATGCCAATGTCGAGCTCATCTATTGCAATGCTTTCAAGGATCATTCATTGGTGTACTTTACATCACACTGTGTGATTTCAGCATCCCATCTCTTACCTGTGAATGTTTGCTGTGGCTCACAGCTCAATTCGCCAATGCCGTTACCATAGCAATAACAGCGGTAGCTGATGCCATGGAGCACTTTGTCCCATGAGTCTCCGATCTGATAGAACGTCCTGGTCTGTGGCTCCTGACACTGGTCTAGAAACGGAAAGCCAGTCAGCCCTCAACAGTCATTGGTAATTTACTAGCCTCTGTCCCTAATGGGTGGCCAAGTAAATACACTCTGAACCCACCAACAGCGTCACATTTCCAGCGGCCACGCCCCTGTCCGAAGCAGGTGCAGTTCATCATGTAGCCAGCCTCATGGCGCTTGGAGAAAGTCTGGTCTACCTCATATGTCTGGCCATCAACGATGCACTGGTCTGGACACATGAAGCAAGGAGGTTAGGATAGCAATGGAATGAACATGCGTTTCTTAAAAACAAAATTAAAGTACATTGGTAGTAGCATAGCAGAGACTTTTGAAACAGATGTCTGTTAAGCTTCATCTGCAACTGAAAATGTACGCATTGTATTGCATTAATTTGACATGACAGGAAAATGTAATGTGAAATGTAACATAGCTTCGTATTGAAAGGCAGAGGCATTCTGACCTCGTAACTGAGAGTAAGCGATACAATTCCATTCTCCTCGGCCGTTGCCCAGGCATGTGCACTGCATCAGGTGACCCATGTCCTCATGCCGTTTGTCCCACTTGTCACCCACACGATGCATGACACCGTCGTTGGTGGTACACACCTCTTCATGCGCTGCAAACATTAATAAAGATCCAATATGAACCAAGTGTGTGAGAGAGACACAGGTATCTATGTGTTAAGACAATGGTTAGCTTGCAATCAGCTATGAATTGCTTCTTTTTGCTATATGTACAGTATGTGCTACACACACACACACACACACACAAGTATATAAATGTACAACATAAATGTACAACATAAACAATACAATAACAATAATATTACAAAAATAAATACTTTTATTACTATTACTAATAATAACAATAATAATAATAATAATAATAATAATAATAATAACAACAATAGCACAAAGCAAACAACCTTTGGAAAAATTAATACACAATTACAAAAAAATATTTTTTTTTCTATCATTTTGCGATGCCTCTTTAGCTTATCGCAACCCCAACACCCACTTCATGAACCACACCCACTTCATGAACCACTGTGTTGGGACGGGGTGCGAGAGCACGCTCCTCGGCCCGTTAAGCCACGGCTAATGCTTATGTAACGGCCTTCAAAGAGACATTTTTCTCCCGCTCTCCCATGATCATAAACTGCCTGCCTCTTTCAAGAGCAGTCATTTAGACCCCTATTGGCTTCAAGTGACCCGTTCTAGCAAACATCCATTAGCCTCAATAAGTACAAGATTAAAGCAACAGCGCTGCATTTATCTTGATTATGTCCTTGAGAAATAAGAACTACCGTAGGGCACTTACACAGGAAATGGGGTTAGCAGTGTGAGGCCATTTTCAGAGCTCTGTAAGCACATACAGTACATTCCCTGTCAATATACGGGGGGGGGGGGGGGGGGGGGGGGGGGGGGGGGAGGTTGGGCCATGTTACCCACCGCCACACAAAAACCCACCCCCCCCCCCCCCCCCCCCCACACACACACACACACACACACACACCAGCCATGGGGCAGAATCCAAAGTGTTGCTCCGCGTCGTAGTTGTAGGTGGTGCCGCACCACTTCATGCTGTCGCGGCGCCCGTCCGACGTGCACTCGGTGTAGTTGCGGCCATTGTACAGGAACGGGAAGTGGCAGACAGCGCCGTTGGCGTTCCCACCGCGAGTCGCCACCATGACTGTCAAAGAGACAACAAGGGTCCGATCAGAGGACATCTCCACACTGCCGTCTTCCGTGTAACGCCGTTGATAACTGCCTCTCGCCTCACCGTATCGTTCAGTACAGAAGGAATACTGCTGATCCCGTTCGAAGACCGAGGTGGTGGCGCACCAGAGCTGCCCGTCAGAGCGGCCGTCAGACGTGCAGGAGTAGTACGTCTTTCCCCTGAACACAAACGGGATGACGCAAGGCTGGCCGTCGGAGTTGCCACCATACACCAGGGACCGGGCCTCTGCACGGAGGTACCACAGAGAGAATAAAGGAATTCATGTTCATATTAGCTTCCCTTTGATTCCTAAACATTGAGCTAGCTTGTTTTCACACGCATACACCTTGTCCTGCTCATAGACTCACCCCAATCCTGACAGCTGACTCCATTGCCCATGCAGGTACAGAGGACCTGCTTGCTTCCCTGGGTCCTGATCCAGCGCTGGCCGTCGTAGTAGAGGGCGCCAGAGTCTGTGCGGCAGGTGCCCTCGGTGGGGGGCTCAGGGTGGGGCAGAGGCGTCTGAATCACAGCTATCACAGAAGAACCTGCACCTGGGCGGAGGATGGGATCAGAGCAGTCAGTAATGTAACTACTAACGGCATCGAGAGGGAGTGGGAGGGTTTTGATGAGGGGTTTTATGTCTCACCCTGGCCCGTGGTGTGGCTGGAGGTATGTCTTTCACACTTGTGCTCCCCGCGACCGTTTCCTGTGCATGTGCATTGCAAAGGTCCGCGCGCGTCGCTCTTGGTCCACTGCTCTCCGATGCTGAAGGATCTCTTGATGTCATTGTCATTGCAACGGTCTGGACCCAACACCGTAGCAAAGGTCAGCAGCTGACATTTAAAGATAGTGTGTGTTTGTGTGTGTGTGTGTGTGTGTGTGTGTGTGGTTGGTGGGGTGCTTACTCTTTGAGGTACATGTAATGCGTCCAATGCCCTCTCCTATGCACGTACAGTCGATCATCATCCAGCCTTGGTATGGTCTCACCCACGACTCGCCCACAACATAGGACGCTCCGGCGGCGTTGTCATAGCAGTGCTCAGCTTCACAGAATGACAGAAACTTCTAGATAAGCCACAAAGGGTGTACTGCACAAGCAGGCTCAAAGTGACAGCAATTCAGTTCACATAGGGTAGGCTGTGCAATAGGATAAGCTAGTGGTTGGTGTGGTCCCAGCTAAAAGGTACTGGGTTCGATTCCCAACTTGCCCAGCCTGCATGTAATTTTAAGCCCTATCTGCATTGCACTCACTGTCACTTTGGCTAAAAGAGTTAATTGAAAAGAAGATTAATGTTTCAGAGAATAAACCACTGTGAATCAATTGTTTTTGCCATTTTGGGTGACTTTGTTTGTGCTGGAGGAAATGCACTCAGTTATTATCAAACTGTTATTATCTGGGATTAATACTTGTGTGGTTGGTTTTCGCCTACAAGTTCACGTCCTGACATTTACCTGTACATCACTTATTACCTATTTTGTCTGTGGTTTACTCACCCACGGGCTTACAGGTCCACTCTCCCTTGCCATTGCCAAGACACACACACTCAAGCATGTAGTCTGCAGTTTCGTGAGGCCTTTGCCAAGTATCGCCGATTTTATACGACCTGCCACCTTCATGGCACCGATCTAAAAAAAACAACACAATGTAGCAGTTAATTCCAGACTCCACCGTTCAGAGAAAGTTGTTGCTGTGTAGGCTAATCTTCCTGCTACTCACTTGCTATGGTACATCTGATTTGGACTCGACCCGAGCTGGTACAGGTGCAGTCCCAAATCATACCGTCCTTCGGCCGCTCGTAAGTATCCCCGACGCGGTATGAACGCATATTAATCTTATCGTAGCAGGTGTCCTCCACTGCCAGGAGAAGAACAGGAGGTTATTTCTGAGGACTTGGAGCCTGTCTCTCACACTGACCAAGACGGTTAAACCTCCTTGCACTGACCTTCAGGCTTCGTTTTACATCTGGCCCCTGATTGACTATTGCAGGTGCACACTAGTGTACTTCCACGGTAGCTCTTCTCCCACTGCTCGTTCACCCTGTATGACTGTCCGTTGTCTTCACAGCCGGCTGTAAAGAAATATGACGTGGCCCATAGTATAATTGAACCACAATTGTCAATTTTACACAAATTAAGTCACGTTTTAGATTTCGTTACACGAGGATTTAACTCAATGACCGTTCAAAGCAACAACAAAAAAAGAAAACATCAAGCGATTTAGCAAATATATACTCTGCGTTTTTACGCATGGGGGGAAATCTCTGAAATTTCACAATCGTGATAGAAAACAGATATATTGGCAGACATACCTTCAATACCGACCGCCGTGTTGAGGTCAGGATACACTATATGTTGTCCCGTCTGTCTTTTTGTTTTGCTTTTGCCTTGATTCATTGCTATACAATGGACTGCGCTGCTGACGCACAGCGCAACCAGCAACCCTGTAACAGGGATACCAGTCATGTTGTCTAACAGTGATTTAAATATTAACACTAAGGCAAATACTAGCTAGTAGCTAAAATTAAAAGAGTTGTTTTCCTGGAGATTTGAAGTTTCCCTTGTTACAACTTCCCCACTGCTGTTTTTCCCGGTGGTCGTGTCTGCCGCCTTGCAGGTGATGAGCTAGACCGAGGGAGCGGGTGCGCACGGTTTTTATATCAGAGCACGTCGACGACATTGCAGGGGAGGGAGTTGGTGGATCCTCCAAAGTAGCAGCAGTGACATTCGACACCAAGCCAAACCGCAAGTGACCAAAAAGTTGTTACACGGATAGAACAAGTCTGTAGATATCCTGGCAGCTAGATATAGGCCTACACAATTCGAGATGTTTTACGATAGTGGAGCGACAAAATGTTACGCTATATTCCATATTGCTTCTTACGTTTATGTCCAAACAGACTAATTTCATGACTGCATTTAGCATATTTAGCCCGTGTGAACAATATAGCTGGCGCTATTCGTTGCTCAACTTAAGTTTTTTACCATTACCCTCAAGGAATGTTTCCATTCCCTATAGAGTTCATTTACACAGATAGCCCTACTTAAAAAAAAGCGAATTCGCTGATTTACGGTGTGCACAGACAGTCGGCCCCCACACCGCACCCTGTTTCACCTCTATCCATCTCTCTCACGACCACCCCCACCCACATATCGTGGTGTAGTTCCTCCGTCTTCTGTTGGGCAGGACAGAGCAATTCCAACATCTAAAGATTGGTCATTTTTTAGCTGTGTGCGATTGTGTAATTTGTAGTTATTGATAAATAATTGTATTCCATAATGAGATGGACCAAGTCATCATCTGGACTCCAATGAATTTCTCTTAGGAATCAAATGTGTTTAGCCTATAATAACACAAATGGGGTTAGGAAAACACAGCCACAATGACCTGTTTTGGTAATGCATGCGGTAGCTTGTTGGCAGTAGGGCTGACACAGCTTTAAACACCAGTTACATGGTTCCACCACACTTACTCATGCGGGCCGGGTCTGAAAAGTGCCTTCTGTATGTGAGATTGTGGTCTACCTCTTGCCAAACTCCTGCCATGTGAAACCAGCTGGGATGGAATGGAATGGTTGCTTCTAAAAGATACAAGGAGAAAACAAGTAAAATACGTCCTTGTTTTAGAACGAAGAAAGTGAGTCACCAAGCTTTAATTTGTGCAGGCTTTCTGTATAGTCATACTGTATATCACAGTCCTGCACAACATTTTGGCTACCATAAGGGACTGCTGTCAAAAATAAGAAAGACTTAATAGTGGCCACAACTGCATAGTCATACAGTGTATTCCCTTAAGTATGACTTCCTGAGCTGCTAGGTTACTTTTTGAATCTCTTTTAGATTTATGGCCTGTCTCTCTCTAATCCTCTGGGAGGCAGCCTGGATTGCATCAAACTGTTGTACGTACATCATCCATATATATTTCAAACCAAGTAATCTCTGGTAATTCTCCAAATAGTCTGTCTCACTCTCTCTCAGGGCTAATGACATTATATTGCACACATTGTATGACATGAATTTCGATTTGGAGGTCAAAATTATATTTTTGAATCAAATATTCGTTTCTTTATGCACTGCAATCTTTTATACTACTACTATAAAAACAGTCATCGAGTTCACTTCTGCCTGCAGCTTCACCCTGCCTGTCTGTTGTGTGTGCAACTCGCATCAATTGGCTCGGGCATGCACATGACTTCTCTTGTCCAATAAAAAGACTAGAATTGAGACAAGTGTGTGTGTGTGTGTGTGCATGTCACAGGGCAGAGAGAATTGTTAATAGAATTTCAAATGTCGATGCACTGTATTTATTTGCTAATTTCAATATAACATTTGCTGTTACTCACACACATGCAATGGAAAAGCACACACTGTCATACACACAATTCTAACATGGCTTCATACATTGGAAGGTGTGGGAAGGTCATTTTTATCGGCGGTTTTACCACCTCTGCTTCAGCAAACTGTGAATGGAGCATTTGGATAGTGAGAGCCAGATGGCTCAGTGGAAGGGATAAAAGGCCCCGTGGCCTGCGGGGTCAGTAAGGATGAGAAAAAAGGTGGAGTAGTAGAAGAGTGAAAGTGATGGAGATGTGGAGAGGGAGGAGGGGTGTTAAAGGGATGAAAAGACGTGCGGTTAGAGAGTTGGAGAGCAGCTGAGTTTGCAAGGCGATGTAATATAGGGGGGCCTGAATGTGGGGAGAACGCCCCAAAGGGTACGTCACACCCGTGTTCAACTATGTACCTTTTGCCCTGGGAATTAACCTTCACGCAAGACAAGTAATAATTAAAGAGATCTGCTCAATTCAATTAAAGGTACACTCCCTAATTGAGAACCACATATTTCCACTGTAGCTGACTGTGTTGATACACCCCTGTGTAAGGGCGGGGCATGTGACTGTAGGGGGCAGCGGTAACAGTGTGAGTCAAGGAGCTCTGTAGGGGGGGTAGAGAGGGATGTGAGCTACTCAACACTTAGGTGTGAGAGGGACATGCACTCTTTTCAAACCAAAACAACAGTTATGTAACACTGGTTTCAACCACAAGGACTATTCTGGACACCACAGCAATGAATTGTCCCTTTAGAAAAAACTATCTGGAGTACAACAATGAAGCAGAGGTTCATGAGATAAATTGTATGCACTTCTGCAGATTAACATGCGTTGTGACCGCAGTGTCAACATTGACACCCGCCACTGCCATTGCTTCAGTCTTAGTCAGTGGCCAGGGCGGTCTTCTGCACAGGATGTGAAGACAGGCGTGACAAAGGCCCGAATCAGGAGTCCCGCTCAGTGTCCAACCTTCTGACGAAGCAGCGAAGAAGATTCCACAACACCGTGCGACAATCGCGCTGTTACCATGGAAACCAGAGGGGCTGGGCTAGCTAGGTTTGACTTGACGACGACGAGTGGCATGATGACGGACATGGTTCATATGTAGAATAGTGAGTCACGCTATCTCTCCGTCTGTCTGTCACAAGTCTGGGAAATTAGGTGGGCAGGGTGCAGTGTCCACCCAACTCTTCTGGCAGGAGAAGTTGTGACTATCATGTTTGATTCTCTACGGTGTCTTTGTCACTGTCTTGCTATTACCCTCTTCACTCTTGCTTTACTCCACCTCCACTTTACTCAATCTGCACTCTTTTAGAAACAATATTATATATAGAGATATATATATATCTCGCAAATTTTGGTTATTGCAGTCACTCCTTTGTTTGTGTCTGGAAGTACCCTTGTGAGCCCCTTCCACACCTGAGTACTGCGTGGGACACCTTCCTCTACTCCTCCCCCTACAGCACTCACATCTACTCTACCCCTTTCCCTTCAGCCATGAGCATTTTTGTGCACAGTCGGGTTTCAACACATAAACAATGAGCTGCGGAGTAAATGTGGGGTTTAGTGGGGCATTATAATACAATCCAGGAGTGTACCTTTGAAAGGAATGTCAATCATCTTGATAGTGACTGAGAAAGCTGTTGTTGTACTTTTATCAAATAAATATGTTTTAGTTCTAGAGCCGTGTGCTACTGTTGATCCAACCATCTCCCAGCACACACGCTATAAGACTTAGTCATGGTGAATCAAACACTTTTGGTTAGGGTTTATCCCCCAGACAGTCCCATGGTGAATAAGGGCAATGGGGCTAGTAGTGGAAACACAAGTCTGCATCTTGTTTACCCACTGGAATGAAAAAATAGCTGCCTTGTTAGCGTGGCGAAATGAGCTTCGCAGACATCCACAGAATTTGAGACCCATGTGAAAGTGTCTGTGCCTGTTCCTGATGTCACTACGTAACTATGACTGATTAAGGTGTGAGACTGGGGCTTTAATTCAGCTTGATAATGATTTCCTTGATTACACCACCGGTGGAACGGTGATGGAATTCACACAGACAGGGCACTTTTCCAAGGGACATCCAGTAAGCTCCACGGGAAGTGTTGTAGCGAACTGTTCTGCGGTGTGACTGGGACATGGATTTTCAATCTGCCTCCTCACCACAACGTGCATCATGTGCTCTTACAGAGAAAGCGATTTCGTTGTCCACATAAGGCATTTTCAATAGAAGGCAATGAGCCATACAGAGAACCATACCAGGATACTAAGTTGGAACACAACATGGATGGAAGAACACAAAGATGACATTGTTTATTATGGAGGGACTACTTAAGTTCTCTTTGCCGTAAGGCTGCTTACGCCCAACATATTGTGGGCCAAATTGGGTGATTGTGCAGTTGTTTCCAGTTGTTTTCCTAACAATTACATATCTCAGCTTGTTAATGTCATGTAGTTTCCATTATGCTTTATCTATTATGTTTAATTCTTATTCTTACAGCAACATTCAGACCAGTTGTCCTCAAACTTTGTAGGCTTCTGTAGCCCTTTATAATAATTTCCCAAGCTAAGCACCCCTTTACTGGACAATACAGCAATAGATGAAAATAACACATACAAATTGATGATTTGATTTTAATATTTCTTTAAAAGTGGTTCAACATCACCCATTAGGAGCTGCCATATACTGTACACTTCCAGAATATGTCTCATAGGATGTACCATGTCAAGTTTTCTACAATACCAGCCTGGTGCAGACAGGATTTTCAAACTAGTGAGGGTAAATATCATGCCCGCTATGCAAGCCCCGCTACAAGCATCACTATTACTCACTCATTCCCGTCTAGACTACATAGATCTGCCAGTTCACCAAAGGCTAAGGCGGGCGGTGGAGGCTTACCGTCACCTGCCTCTCGGTGAGGTGACTTTTTTGGGGGAAGAGGAATTCTGTTACGAGCCTGTTAGGTCTGTCTCACCACTATTTCTTTACACTGTACAGAGTATGGTGGGAACATTTAAAAGTACATTTGCAGCATTTAACAGACACTTCTATCCAAAGCAACTTACAGGTAGGCTAAAATGACAACTTCTATCACTTTATATGCATGTTTAAGTGTGTGTTAGACCAATACACACCACCACAAGTGCCCGGCACACACACACACACACACACACACACACACACACACACACACACACACACACACACACACACACACACACA
>JAOEHI010049474.1:6095-20217 GCA_025447815.1 Percopsis transmontana | reverse complement strand
TACTGCGACATCTATAGGAACGGAGGTTGTAGTTCACACACCGTTTAAAACGTGAACGGTAACAAAAAAAAAATAATTAAAAAGTTTTTATTTTACTTTTTATAGAATCTATTTATGAGCTGGAAATCGATGTAGCTCTTCAAGTATGTGGATATTATAGGCATGACTGACATGACTGAAGAGGAAGGCAAGTTAATTGGTCTAGTGCATCAGGCAATATTGCTGTATCGATTTTTTAGCACAGCCCTAGTGAAGACCCCACCCTGCTCTGTGATGACAAGGTGCACGGTGCTGGGCTGTGTGCACAGGTCCCACTAGAGGGCGTCGGACCCTCACAGAGTCTGTGTAATGCCTGATGCACTAGACCAATTAACTTGCCTTGCTTTTCAGTCATGTCAGTCATGCCTATAATATCCACATACCTGAAGAGCATAAATGGTCATAATTTTGATTTCGATTGCCATCTTGATTAGCTAATTTACTAGTAAAGAGTATTTAAAGCACTTCTTTCTGGCCTGCAGATACAGGGCAGGAAATATATTTAATTTTCCAGATTGGGCATTTAGCCGCATTTCAATAATGCAGAAGGCTCTGAATAAAGCCTTTGGCAATTTGTAAGCTTACAGGCCTCACTTCACTAATGATTAATGGAAGGAATATACATGTGCAGTGTATCTGAAACAGCCTATGGGGCTTCCTTTTTTCAGTAGAAACCGTGTTAATTGCGTCTGTGATTTTGGTCCACGTTTGCCTTTCTGCAAACCTTTAATTCCACTTTTGAAGCTGCTCAATAAAACCATTTTGTTGTCTGCAACCTGTGACACGATAACTTCCAATTCAGCATCGGTGAAATTTCTTCTTTTTTTTTAGGTCTTGTTGGTTTCGCAAGTAAAATACAATAATTTCTTATCTGCTAAAACCAGAATCACGTTAGAACCGTCTCATGAGTGTTACAAAGTTGGGTTACCTAGTTGCTGTGATGTCCCCATCCTGGGCAAAGCATCTGCGGAGACTTTCCTGTGTGCTTCAGACGTCCAGGGAGGCTGGACGCAATTTTTCCTGGTCTTTTGATTGATAGGAAAACCAGAGAAGTCAGATAATCGTGAACCATATTTAGACTATTGATCTTAATATTATCCTTTGAAAGAACGTTCATGTAAAGTTATATTCAACAGCGAGTACATAAACTATCAACGCAATGACACATTGTAGCCTCCCATAGCCTAGCCAGCTCAATACTATAATGTAAATTTGACAGGATTTGTTTCGTAGATTGGCAGCGTTATGAGAAAATACAATTTTAGATAAACTAAGCAGAGAGGCCAGATTGAGGCGTTTCAATCGGGACAAGTGTCGTACCACAAAGTGTCGAGAATCAGTTGTTATACTGATATGAGCGCTCAGTGACAGGTCAGATGCGCTCCTGCTGTGAAACCGCCAGGCGTCGAGACCCTGTCCTCTTCCTTATGGGAGACTCTTGAGGAAACTGGAACGATTTCATAGATGTTATGTTGATTTTACGACCGTCCTATGTAAACATGGGTCGTGGCGTGGATGTACCGCGGATTAGACAGAGCGCTGATTTTCCATTTCTTCCTGAACCGACGCGGTGTGTACGTCATGTGTCCTTCATCAAGTAGGAGGGAGGGAGGAGCGGGGGTTCTTAAAGAAAACGCCCCGATATTTGCGTGTCGAGGAATTTTGCTCTCGATCTGCAAATAGTGTCCTGCATTATATTATTTAGTGGTTTTGCATAATGTGCAACCCTAGCAAATGCTCTATTTTGACTGCTCATTTATGAGAGCTAAGGCAATGTTTGAGCATAGATAGATAGATAGATTGATAGATAGTAGTTTGGTAGATAGATTAGTATTTGCATTGCCACCAACATGCTATCAGGCATTTTGCCCCAGAGAACTTTTCACACTCTATATCAAAATTGCTTTTTGTTTATGGATGTGTAGATGAGAGGTTACAGTGCACAGTCTCAATCGTCTTGTTTCCACTGAGCTTTACAATACAGTTCGATACAGTACAGTAGGATTTGGGACGGTAAACCCTGATCCGGCTTGTGTTTCCACCGCCAACACTGATCTTGAATTGTCAAAGCTATACAAATGTATGGCATGTACACTAAATAAAAATGTTGTTTGGCCAACATTTAAAGTTTTACTGTTTAATTAAAACACATTATAGCCTACATTGTTTATTTAAGAAAATAGTGACAAAAAATAAATGTCAAGTAGGCCTATAGGATACTGTAGGCTACATATCTACATCTTTTCCTAAGTCAGTCATGCCTATAATATCCACATACTTGAAGAGCATAAATGGTCATAATTTTGATTTCGATTGCCATCTTCATTAGATAAAAGGTCCTAATTGATAGTAAGAATATTGAAAGCACTGCTTTCTGACCTGAAGATACAAGGCAGGATAAATAGATATATATATATCCAGATTGGGCATATAGCTATATGCAGAAGGCTCTATAGCCTACGGCAATTTGTAGGCTTGCAGGCATAACTTCACTGTTGATTAATGGAAGGAATATACATGTACAGTATATCTCAAATAGCCTACCTCTTGGGGCTTCCTTTTTTCAGTAGAAACCATGTTAATTGCATCCATGATTTTGGTCCAAGTTTCCCTTTCTGCAAACCTTTAATGCAAATTTTGAAGCTGCTAAATTAACATAGTGTTGTTGTCTGAACTTTCAATTCAGCATCGGTGACATTTTTATTTTTTTAGGTCTTGTTAAATACAAATCAATCTACATCTTCATTACAAACCAAATTGGAACACTTCTCCATTATTTCATTCCTTAGCCCTCATCCACATCCACAGTTCGTTGTATTTCAGTTTGTAAAATAGGTTTCTTCTGAAACCAGGGAATACAGATAATTATCTGCCTGGCTGTGTTTTAAACACTTTTTGTTCAAAACACACAAATGTTGACAATGGCTTCAATGCCCTCGCTCTGTTTAGGTGTATGAGGCAAGCTACTAGACTTTGACACCCCTAGTTCCCCCCATTCCAGAACCTATTCCAGGTTAAAGTGTGTGCCAATTGAGGAGGAAGAGTGGAATTTACCTGCAGTATCAATAGAATGTATTATAGGCATACTGAGAATGTCCATAGGTGTTAAAAAACAACAAAGCTACTCTGTACAATCGCAGTAATCTTGCACCATCCCCCCTCTTTAACCGTGTCCTGCATGTTCAGTAAGAAGTGCCCAAAGCACAGTCTTGCCTCTGTGTTTTTTGTGATCCCCCTCAGTACACTTGGTTGCAGCTGGCACAGGATCAGAACCCACAACCAGATCCTGCTGCCTCTTCTCATGGTTCACCCTGGCTTTGTTGTATGTATAAGTGTTTCTGCAGCCTGGCAAACGATAGGGGACATATTGAAAACCTTCTGTCTCATTAGGATATGTGGCTACTTCCTCTGGAACACAGTTCTTAAACTCTTCCAGTACCAATAAAGTGTACCAGCGTTTATACAACGCCTCTGTCTCAAAGGCAAACTCAACATATGTCTGACCTTCTGGTTTCTTAAGACACCAACATTTTTGGCAACTAATTTGTGAGCTCGTAGAACACAGGCAAATGACAGACGAATCAACATCCTGCGGTTTACCAGTCAACACACACTGTAAGAGCAATGACCAGACCTGTTCAGGCCATCTCAATGTAGTTGCAACTCGTTGCATGAAATATGAAAGAAATATTTGACATATTCACAAAAACGTGGAACCAGACAAATGTTCTTACAAACATCAAATGAGCTAGATCGCTCCGACACATAAGAACCTGCTTCAAGTTCAAATTTACATAGGCGCGTCTAGTCTCTTCCTCCATTCATCTTAGCTCAATTTCATGATTTAGGCCTAGTTCCTTTTAAAGTCAAGCATTGTAACTTAACTTCAAGTTCTTTTAAACGGATTGTGTCATCAACTTGAGCATGCTTTTTAGCCACTGAACGTAAAGGCAAAATCCACCTTTCTGTTAAAGAATTGTGCTACAGTTTTGTTGCATGTGCTACAAAGAGAAAAGACATTGGTTGTGTGTGATTTCTGGCCGCAATGGGTAATAATGAGCTAAACAGGCCCCCAAAAATTTAAAACTGGAGGGTTTAAAATAAAAATATTAATAAAATATCACTTAATGACGCTAGATTAGTGTAACATTCACACTTGTCACTGCCACCAACACACTGTAAGCCCCGCCCCCTAGATCACCTTTTTTAGTTCACTTCCTGGTTTCTCACTCTCTCACTAACACACATCTGCACATAGTTAGTGAATCAGCCCAAACACTCTGTACACCTGTCTGTAGTCACAGTGGCCCTCATTTACGAAATGAGCGTACGATAGAAAACCGGGCGTACGGTTATTTCCACTCACAACTCGGCATTTAAACCATATTGTTAACCATATTTAATGAAACAAAAGTTCCTAAAAAAATAGTATTTTGTAATACTGCACAGTACTGTGCTTGGTGATAAAAGCTTGTGTTGAAAACAAAACAAAACAGTAGATAAAAATTACAATAAAGACTGGCAGTATAAGAAACCCAACACCAACACAAAAATTCCCATATTTGATGTACCTCTTTGGCAAAATTGAATTAGGCTATTTTTTCTCAATTAAATTACCCCATTGTTTTTCTCAGGATGTTGAGAAAATTAATTATAGGGTAGCTGGGTAACACAAGTTGACTCTGCCCTCGAACTATTTGCTTCAAATTTGCCTCAAAAGACCAATTATTCTTCTTTGTCAAGAAAGCAGAATCGTATGTTCCCTTAAATTGAGTTCAATACACTCCTCAATTGTGTTATAGCAACCCCAGAACCCAAAATGTCCTCCCCAGAGGAGTAGACGGGAATGCCAGTTAGTTTCAAACCAAAATAAACTTATTTTTGTAATCAACCACAAGGGTAATTACAGACACAAACTAAGGAATGTATCTTAAAATAATTAACCAAGACCTACAACTAATTTACGCACCATGTTGAGAAACTGATTAATGGAGCTTTATTATTCACATTGGGTAGTTTGATTTATTGTGAAAGTGAAGTATCTGTGAGATCAGAAAATAAATACACTGTGATGATTAGACACACTGGGACATTCAAAATCAATGATGCAAAGCAAAAGCATTTTTTACATCAGGTAGACTTAAAAAATAGTCCTTGTTAAACCTTTACTAAGAAACACTTTAATTTCTCCTACGTCCCTCCTGGCAGAATCCAAACTTTGTAATTAACTTTCTTCAATCACGGTCAAGCAAACATTTCTGTAATTTTCACACACTGTCTTTGTAGAACTCTTTGAGGTAAAGAAATAACTATTGAATTCCATCTGTGATGTCCCTCCTCCAATATTAATTTCTTGAAACCCAAGAGTAAGACAAATTGCAATAAATAGGACATTAAAGACCCCAGCCAAAGTAGGCAAACGTCACGTTTGCATTCAGAATCAGCTTCTGTGATTATAATGAAATGGTAGTTCTCATCGTATTGCTTTTTTTTAAATTAAAACCCACTTCCAGTTAATCTAAACATTGAATACATTTTCTCAGGTTTTTTTTTTTGTGTGCTATGCAATAGTCTAATCTACCCCATGGATTTGTATTTTTGCAATGGGACATTATTATAGCATTCCTAAGTTATTTTCCTTGAGGAAAATGTATCCCTAAACTCTAACTTCTTCTTGGTAGAAGCATGTGTAAACACAAACAAAGTGAACGTAAATCTAGCTCAGAAACAGGCACTTATAAGGCCAGAGCACAACTGAACATTGACAAAAAATATGACATTTGGGATAGCTAGGGAATGTTATTTGTTGTTGTTTTGTGTGTGTGTGTGTGTGTGTGTGGGTTCTGACGATGTGAAGTCAAAAGATCTATAACGTTGTCAAATGTCTCAGTTATCTGTTTACTGCAAGAAATGCCTATCCACTTGGCATTTGACAAACCAAAGTGAGCACTGAGTGGTTAGGCTGTCATTTGGCAAGCTTCAGAAAACTATGTGGGGCATCTGGTAGATAAATGTTGTTGGAAGCCATCCTCGCACAACCCTATTTCACGCCATACCAAGAAAGCCAAACCTCTTTGAAGTTTCACAGACTTTAAACCCACACAAAGGGTAATGTGAAAAGCACCAAAGTAAATTATATTCAATCAAGTGCAGTGGAATGGGTAACGGACACACACACACAGCTGCTCAGTTGACTTCAAAGCAAAACCTTGATGCAGAGGGCTAAATATTTAGAATGTGTTTACAGCACATATTTAAGTTCTTCTGCCTTAAAGAGAACTAAATCTGTCAAAAGTGTATGTGGTTATATATGCTAATTGATTCACATAAATATGAAAACACTATATTTGAATATGTTGTAACCTTTTATCTACTGTTCACTTAGTACAATTTTAACCCTAATCTATTCTTTACAACTATAGGTGTAAATATACTATATGTCTGTTTAGTTCACTTCTATTCAATTTGCTCTCTATTAACTCTGTCTGGACTGCAAGCATCTGACCAATCAGCACTGCAGTGAGGGAAAGGGGTGGAGTCAAAGAGTCTGACCTTTGTTTTGTTTCAGATCTAATATATTTGATCAGTGTCAACCTTACATAAGTATACGTTTACGACTTCAACAAGGCTAGGGTTTATATATTGAATATAAACAAACTAAGTGATATAAGTGAAAACAATAGAGAACCGATCGATGACCACCAGGACCACCGTGTTCCCCTCGGACGGTGGCAAGTCTGTGGCGAAATCCAGCGCCAGGTGTGACCAGGGCCGTTGAGGTAGTGGGAGTAGGACCAGCTTGCCGGCGGGAGCCGTGCACGGGGCCTTTGTTTGAGCACAGACCGGGCAGCCAGATGGGGCCACTTCCGTCTCAGGAGGGATCCAGTTCTGCTTTGGCCTGGATGTCCTGAGGCTGGTGATGCATGCGCCCAGGCCAAAAGACGCTCCCTCAGGGTCGCCGGCACAAAGGTCCTATCCGGAGGGCATCCAGGGGGCGCGGCTTCCCTCTGCGCGGCCCGGCGGATCTCCCGGTCGATGGCCCACTCCACCGGGCCGACGACGCAGCGAGATGGTGGCGAGATGGTGGTGGGCTCCTCTAGAGAATCCTCCAGCTCGAACTGCCACGACCGCCTTGCAGTTCTTGGAGCCTGGGCGATCCGTTACCGTGAAGGAGAATTTGGAGAACAGGGACCACCGTCTCTGGTGTGGGTTGAGACGCTTGGCCGCCCGGATGTACTCCAGGTTCCTGTGGTCCGTCAGGACCGTGAATGGCTCCTGAGCACCCTCCAGCCAGTGCCTCCACTCCTCCAATGCCAACTTTACCGCCAGCAGCTCTATGTCCCCCACATCGTAATTCCTCTCTGCCGGTGATAGGGGAACAGCTTTGGAGGATTCCCCTGCCGTTGGGACAGGACGGCCCCAGCTCCCACTGCTGATGCGTCTACCTCCACGACAAAGGGGAGATGGGGGTCCGTATGATGGAGGAGCGGTGCGGTGGTGAACCGAGTCTTCAGGGCCCGAAAGCCCGGTCCGCCTCCGGGGTCCAGCGAAGCTGAGTGGCCCCACCCTTTTAATAACGACGTGAGGGGAGCAGCTACTGTGCTGTAGTTCCGGATGAAGCGGCGGTAAAAGTTGGCGAAGCCCAGAAACCGCTGGAGCTGCTTGACGGTGTTCGGAGTAGGCCATGACCTGACTACCCCCACCTTCTGCTTAACCATCCTCGTCCCACGCTGGTCGAACTCGTAGCCCAGGAAGGAGACGGCCCTCTGGTGGAAGATGCACTTCTCTGCTTTAACGTACAGGCTGTGGTCTAGCAGGCGGCGGAACACCTTCCGTACGTGCAGAACGTGGGGGAATTCACAAGGATGTCGTCGATGTAGACCACGACCTGTCGTCCGACCATGTCATAAAGTACCTCGTCCATAAAGGCCTGGAACACGGAGGGGGCGTTGGAGAGTCCGAAGGGCATGGCGAGGTACTCGTAATGGCCGGAGATGGTGCTGAAACCGCTGCAGGCAGTCCGTCATCGCGGCTGTCTCGGCCATTGAGAGCAGGTAGACACGGTTTCGAGGTGGGGCTGCCCTGGGCAGCAGGTCAATGGCGCAGTCCCAGGGCCAGTGTGAAGGGAGGAACTCTGTGTTAGTCTGGGAAAACACTGCCTCCAGGTCCACGTAGTCCGGGGGGACGTTGTTGGGGGGTGGAAACACAGGAACATCCGCCGCAACGGCCCCGCACGAGACAAGATTACAGGTTTTCCGACAGCCGGATCCCCATTTTAGGATCCTCCGTGACCTCCAAGAGAAGGTTGGCTTGTGGTCCTGGAGCCACGGGAGACCCAGGATGATAGGGTGAAGTGGGGTGGACGTGACAAAGAGCTCCAGCCTCTCCTCATGCTGGCCGTCCACTGTGAGCGTGACGGGGGGCGTGATGTGGGGGACAGTGCCTCCTCCCAAAGGCCTCCCGTCCGGGGTGGTGAGCGAAACGGGGACGTCCAGACGACGCAGCTCCAGTCCCAGCGAGATGGCGTTACCCCGGTCCATGAAACTGCCCGCCGCTCCTGAGTCAATTAGGGCTACACCTCCTCCTCGAACTCACCTCCTCCTCTCTCTCCGTGGCCGGCACTGAGCTTTAGTGTGCCCAGCCCGACCGCAGAAGAGGCACAGGCCCAGACGACTCCGGCGTGCTCGTTCCTCGGCGGACAGCGGCGCGATGCCTAACTCCATGGGCTCGGGGTCGGTCCATAAGCCCCTCCAGCGACAAGGTGGCGTGATGTCAAGCCAACTCCACCTGCACCTCCTTCCGCAGCCCCAAGTGAAAGGCGGTGCGTAGTGCAGGTTCATTCCATCCGCTGGAGGCGGCCACAGTCCGGAACTCCCCGATGTATTCCTGGATGGGCCGGGACCCCTGACGAAGACGACGGAGGCACTCTCCGGGGTCGCCCCAGGTGTCAGGCTGCCCAAATGTGGTGCAGACCACCCCCACTAGCCAGGTGTAGCTGGGGATGGGAGCGCCCCGGTGGTTGTAAATGGCAGTGGCCCGGTCCAGAACCTGACCGGAGAGCAGGGACAGCGCTCCTCGTCGGTCTGGAGTCGACGTGGAGGTCAAGCTGGAGCAGGAAGCCGGCGACACGGGCTCTCCCTGCTGCATCAGGCTCCGGGGTAGGTGGAGGAGGGGCCACCGCTCCCGGGACAGAAGGAGCTCCACCACCCCGGCGAGCCCCATCGATTTCCGCTCCATCTGAGCCAAACGATCCTCGGACGTTTCGTCGGGGTGTAGCGTTGTTGCTTCCGCTCTGTGCTCTGCTGCACTCATCTTATTGAGGGTCGGTTATTCTGTAAGGTGTGGCATGGAGGGAGTGCAGGCGCAGAGGCAGAAGAAGAGACGCGGACACCGAACTACGGTTTGACGCTACGAACGTCGTAAATTTAATAGAAAAACACTAATAATGTGATAGAGGCATTCGCAGTAATTCCAAACAATAACCGACAACTCCCCTCATCCACCCTCCCGCTTATATAGCCGCTTAAAGAGGGTTGATGAGGGGATTGGTAACAGGTGTGTAGAGAGGTAGGGTGCGTTGGGGAAGTGGACGGCCGACGGCCGGTAGCTTAGTACACCGGCGAGCTCAACCGGGGAGGGGCAGCAGCAGGGCTCCTGTTGTTACAGCAACAATAATCTTACCTTAAGTACCCCCATTTGAGAATCCTTGCAGTAATGTAACCCTTTGTGTGAATGTTGTTTTTGTTTAATCTCCAAATAAATGGAGAGGATGAGAAAAAGAGAAAAGGGTGGAGAAAGAAGAAAGAAGAAACAACATGCCCTCTAAGCGAGGGAGTGAGGGAGGGAGACAGTCAGCACTGGCCTGGAATGTGCAAGCAGCAGAATATTCAAAGTTTAGAATATAGTTAACTGATTGTTATTTTGCTAAATTAAAAAGTGCAGTGAGAGCAGTGAGAAGAGAGAGAGAGAAATGGAGAAAATGGAGGCAGGGTCATATAGAACAAGATAATTTATTATGATTATTTCAAACGCCCTCAATCTGAAGACCTAGAGATTTTTCAATACTGTATTATTCAATCTAATTTTGAGCCGACGATAGCACTGCATCATAGTTTATTATCGTCTAGTGGATGGTGTGTGAATTTGTATTATTGGAACAGTACACGGGTGGTGGGCCGGTCTGCGTTTCGAAGTCACGGGCCATTTTTGGGTTCCCACAGTCCAACCATGGTATGAGGTAACAGCAAACTGAGATTACAGCTGAGTAAACTGGAGGACCATCCTCTGGTGCCCTCTGCTGACCCGCAAGTCATTTCACCTGTAATAATGAATCTTTAATCATCAATGGGTCTTGCAGGTCATACAATTACATATTTATAAATGTGAATATTTCCAGTTGACACGGTAAGTGTCTAGGAATAACAAGTGAATGGATGAATAATTCATGCATGTAATACATTGTAAGTCATCAGGAAAATGCATAATGTAACCGTGTCTCATGCACTCCTTGATGCAGGAGTAACACATGAATTGACCGTTTTCATAAACCTGCAGCTGCAGCTAACACAATTATGATGGGTGTGTTTGATTTAGGCGTGGCATTAAGCAGGCACTGAGAAAAATATTGACTTAATGTCAGTGTTTGCTAATGGGCACGCCTAAAACTTGTCAAACTGAAAAGTGAAAGTAAGACTTAGAAACAGTTAGTTCAACTGCAGTGCACTGTACAAGGCCCAAAAAGACTCACTCCTAAGAAAGAAAAAGAAAAAAAGGCTTGGGAGGCTCTACATAGGAGTGTACTATGTCCAGCACGAGTCAGCCAGCCCTTCTAAAGAAAAGAAGAAACAAATTCCTTCTCTCTACTCTGTGAGATCAGCTCTAAGAATATTAAGCCCTTTGCAGTTAGCAATTATAGACTGTTTGAAGAGTGAATGACTACTTTCGATTATTGTAATTATTGACCGTTTTGAGGAGTGAATGATAACTTTCGAATAATGTGGTGCAAATGCACAAGTGGAGTAACCTTAATACATGATGCTGCGCTTATTCTAGGAGAATGTTATTTGCCTGCAAAAACTGGTGGTTAACCAGTGATACTGTTGACAAATGTACTAATTGTAAGTCGCTTTGGATAAAAGCGTCTGCTAAATGCTGTAAATGTAAAGAAGTAATGCTTAAGTTAAGTTGGCCACAGGATTTTACACTCTCTATCCATGCTGTAGTAGCTCAGTATTTAGGTGTAGACGTCCATGAAGATCCCATGAACATGATCCAGAACTTCTCCCGCACTAACCCAAATCCACCATAACATTTATAAGCCACACTTTAAGTTATTCATTCTTCAAACAGTAAATAATTGCTAACTGTAAAGTGCTTAGTATTCTTAGAGCTGATCTAGCAGTGTAGAAAGAAGTATATATATTGCTGTGTATATATATATATAGTGCTGTGAATTGTAGTTGTAAGTTGCTTTGGATAAAAGCATCTGCTAAATGACCTAATTGTATTGTATCTCATATCTCACCCTTTGTGTAAAGCATTACAGGTATTATAAATCATAGTATTGACATGGTAAAAAATGCATAGCCTGAACTTGGAATGTTTAGGCGAATATAGGCCCTAAATGCTTAAAAATGGGCGGGGCTTCAGGAGTCTGGAAGCAGACTAGGAAGGCACTGTTGTAGCCTACTTGGCCTGGTTTCCTTCCAATAATACCTGCATTTGAAAGCCAAGGGTCATTGGAAATTATACATAGTAGCACCTCCTTAGCAGAGAACACCATGAACCCCTAATGCAGAATGCTCTTCAGAAGGTTTAGCCTGTTGCTCCTATACAAAGCCATGTTGGGACAGTTTCTTGGCCAGGGATTAAGCCTAGTCCTAGACCAAAGTCAAAAGTTGATGAAAATCTGTTGCAGAGTTTAAAGGTATACTCATAGCGCCCTCTGATCCATACAATTTTGCCCCAGCTTTGAACTTACCTGTCATTAGCATGTTTTTAAGATAGGCAAGATAGTCTCTGTAGATCCCTAACAAGCATGGCCTATCTTTAAGCATCATGGAGGAAGATGTCTAACCCCTTCCTGCTCCTTAATACTGTAATTGTAATCACTGTAAGTCGCTTTGGATAGAAGTGCATGCTAAATTACCTAATTGTCTTTCAAATGTGGGTAGCTGTATGGGGAGAGGTATAGAGACCAGTGTGAGCCTACAGTATGGGAGCTCAAAATTCAGGTGGGGGAGAGCATGAACCTTTATCAAAACATTTTCCCAACACTTGTTTCAACCACATATGTAATTCAAAACACAAACCGAGGGATGTCTCTTTTAAGGTATAAGGTACAGTATATTTCCATTTTGGATTAAAAATGTAAATATCGCCTACATTAAATAATACATAATATAATTACAATAATAATATCAATTTGATTGTCCCTACAGAGTCGAGGGTTTAGCAACAGCTCATTGTTGCTTTAAGTTTAAGTATGATGTGTAATACACATTTTGAAAGGTGGCCCTTTTATTTTTTTAAATTGGAAAATGCATTTTATTAACAAATATGGCATTCAAATGAGGTCATAGAGTGAAGAGATCACATTTTTTAAACAGATGAAATGTCAGCGCAAAAACATCATACAATTATATAAAAAGTAAAATAAATTAAACAAAAGGTTTATAAAACATTTTATTAAATAAAACATTGACTAGAAAGAGACTTGCAAAAAAATTATTAGTTAGTTAATTAAAAGGTATACAATAAATATCAGTTTAACACGAAAGTGATGCCTCCTAAAAATATTTTTAAAACACTTTCTGGATAGGATACACTTAAGTATTCTCCTTTGGAAGCTGACTTTAGTAGGGTCAAACTTGCACTGCTGTTCCTTATGAAACAGTTATACTGCTGACAGTTTTCTTTATGAACTTCTGAGCAGACCAGTCTTACCTTCCGAGTACTAGTAACATTCAGATTTAATGAAGGCCATTCAGATTTAATTAATCACTAGATGATTCAAGAAAAATATAGCAAATATAATTTACAATGATGTAAACATAACCACGATGACATAATGCTTTCCTTATTCTAGGAGAATGTTGTTTTCTTGCAATAACTGGTGGTTAACCAGATCAACTGTTGACAAATGTAATAAGTTGCTTTGGATAAAAGCGTCTGCTAAATGCTGTAAATGTAAAAATTATGAAACCACTGCACATTTTTTAATTTGTTTGTGTGTGTGTGTGTGTGTGTGTGTGTGTGTGTGTGTGTGTGTTTATATATATATAAATAAATAAAATGAATATAATTTTTTTACATTCATTCCAGATTCCAGACGAATATGCATTTGAGAATTAATCTGGTGGCGCCAGGCTAATTTACATTATTATACTGCAGTGGTCTCTAAATTTTTTCCATTGCTGTATTTTAACACATCTTTAAACTTGGCAAACATGACAAAGTTGAACTCCAAGTGGGTTGGTGTGGTTCAATCATTCTCACCGTCACAAGAACCGAGCATGGCACAGACACCACCAAATATACACTAGATCTATTGTATTGTTTTTTGAGAAACACATTTTTTTTGTTTAAATTAAGGCCTCCTCCGCAAATCGGACCATCTGTACACTCGATTACACACTATCTATCTCTGTAGATATTTGAACCCATTTAAACAATCATTATAGCAAATTGTATTTTGGCAACTGTCTTTCGTTATATAGGGATCGCCCTGTGCAATGTATAGATTATCATCACAAAAAGGGTCCAGAGTTTCTCCAATCCAAGTCCTGTGGATCTAAGCTTTCTAAGGTTCAAAATAAGGCTGGATGTTCAATTGAATCCCATTATTATTTTTGATAATAAGAAAAGATTCTGCTGCAGCTCTTGCCTTTACCTCTAGAAACCTTCTTTAAAAAGAGTCCTTTCTTGGAGCTGGGACACCGTATGATACTTTTCCATATTGGTGCATTATCTTCAAATTGGACTCAGTTCTCTCTTTCTTCTTTTATCTCATCCTGTAACAGGGCAATGGCATGTTCTTCCCTCTCCTCTGGAAAGATCCTGCCTGGATAAAGGACCGTCAGTT